>JARGCV010000354.1:0-2500 GCA_034064705.1 Bothrops alternatus | reverse complement strand
ACAACCAAGGAAGAGGGAAAGGAGAAGCGGTTGGAGGGCGGTGTGTGGGGCAACGCCTCCGGCCTCGAATCCAAGCGGGACCGGCGAGGAGCGGCCGAAGTTGCAACTGGACGCTCCGCGGGGGCGCAGGAGCGCCGAGGCGGAGAAGCCGCCCCTCGCGAACCCCCAATGAATTAACCACACACACACACACACACACACACCCGCCTGCCTCTCGCTAAGCCTGCCACACACACACACACACACACACACACACACACACACACAGAGGCTTTGTTTCGGGGAGGGAGGGGGGAATCCTCTGAAAGGGCTCCGAACAAGCAGCTTTTGGAGACGCGCCCGCTTGCCAGGCATCACGTGCGTAAAGTAGTTACTATAAATCGCGGCGCCGGAGCAGAGTAGGCGATGGGTCGGTGTGGGGCTGCGTGGGGTGGGGTGGGGTGGGGTGGGGGAGATCCAGGGGAGGTCTAGCGAGAAGAGGAAAGGGGGGGGTCTCTTTTAAGACCAGCCTCTGGCGAGCCCCCCTTTGTTCGCCTCCCAGCCATAAGCACCTTCCGAGCTCGCCCCCAGGGACTTTGGCGGAGGGCAGCCACCCCGGAGAAGAGCCGGTCGGCTTCCCCGGACCGGGCGAAGCACCTGCCGGGCCATGTCGCGCTCTTTCTATGTGGACTCGCTCATCGTCAAGGACGCGGCGGCCAGGCCGGTGCCTTCCCTGCCGGAGCCGCCGCCGCCCCCGCCCCCCGCCGCCCCCGGGGCAGGATTTCCTCCTCCCGCTGGGCGTCCCGGCGCCGCTGGTCATGTCGGTGGCCGGCGGGCCCGCATGCCCGTCGCGCAAGGGCGGCGGCGGCGGCGGCTCTTTCTGCGTCTGCCCGCTCTGTGTCACCTCGCACCTGCGGGCGGGCGGAGGAGGAGGAGGAGGAGGCGCTGTCTCCGCAGCCTCCCTCCCGCTGCTCAAGGGCCACTTCGCCCCGGGCGGCGAGGGCCAGTTCTGCCCCCGGGTGAGCCACGGGCAGCAGCAGCAGCAGCAGCCGGCCCCGCACCAGCAGCAGCAGCCGCCCGGCTCGGTGGCATCCGTGGCGGCGGCGGCGGCGGCCCAAGCGCTGGGCCACCCACCTGTCTGCGCAGCGGCCGCCTACGGCATGAGCGACCCCCGGCGTTTCCACTGCCTCGGCCTGGGTAGGTCCTGCCCCGGGCTGTGGGAGGAAGGGAGGGAGGGAGGGAAGGAGGGTGGAGAACCTGCGCTGGGGACCCGGCAGCCGGGCGCTGATGCCCCTGCCCTCTCCCGCTCTCCGCTGGCCCCAGCCCTTTGAATCTTCCCGGGATTCCCTCCCCCTAAGGGGACGCTCTTGGGTTCCTTGGGGATCCCCGAGAGATCTGGGAGCTTTGGGCCGAATTCCAAGGGCAGGCTTCAGCCAGGGTTAGGAAGGCGCTCCCCTTCCCCGCGCGGTCAGGTGAGAAGCTGCTCCGGGCAGAGCAAGGGAGCCTGAGGCAGTCCGCTCTTGCTCCTGAGAGGAATTCTCGGTTATCCCAGGAACCCTTCCAGGAGGAACGCCACTTATCCGGCAGCAGGGCCTTCTGGACGGAGGGAAAGCGAACCGTCAGAGCCATCCAGATGTTTGGGGGTTTTAAACCCCGTGCGTCCCAGCCACGCCAGCCAGGACGTACAGACTTCCAGCCTTCTCCTGGAAGGATGCCCTGCCAGAAGATTTCAAAGAAAAAAAGAAACATGCCGGATGGTTCCCATCGAATAACGCCAACCTGGAACTTAAGGGGACGGGAGGCGGTGGGTCTTAAGGTGGAGAGATCTCTGTTCTTGGACCAAGGAAAGGAATCCGCGTGATCTCCCTCTGGCGAAAGAAAGAGAGAGAGAGAAAGAGAGAGAGAGAGAGAGAGAGAGAGAGAGAGAGAGAGAGAGGGAGGGAGGGAGGGAGGGAGGGAGGGAGGGAGGGAGAAAGGAAGGAAGGAAGGAAGGAAGGAAAGGAAAGAAAAAGAAAAAGAAAAAGAAAAAGGGAGAAAGAAAGAAGGAAAGAAAAAGAAAAAAGAGAGAAAGGAAAGAAAGAAGGAAGGAAAGGAAGGAAGGAAGGAGAGTAAGAAAGGAAGGAAAGAAAAAGAAAAAGGAGAAAGAAAGAAGGAAGGAAAGAAAAAGAAAAAAGAGAAAGGAAAGAAAGAAAGAGAAAGAAAGAGAGAAAGAAAGAAGGAAGGAAAGAAGGAAGGAAGGAAGGAAAGAAAGAGAGAGAGAAGGAAAGAAAGAAAGAAGGAAGGGAAGAAAAAGAAAAAAGAGAAAGAAAGGAAGGAAGGAAAGAAGGAAGGAAAGAAAAAGAAGAAAGAAAGAAAGAAAGAAAGAAAGAAAGAAAGAAAGAAAGAAAGAAAGAAAGAAAGAAAGAAAGAAAGAAAGAAAGAAAGAAAGAAAGAAAGAAGCAAGAAAGAAAGCGATGGGATGGGATGGGATGGGATGGGATGGGATGGGATGGGATGGGATGGGTGACCCCCTCCCCCTCTA
>JARGCV010000353.1:0-56556 GCA_034064705.1 Bothrops alternatus | reverse complement strand
GCACAGGACGGAGCTTCTTTCAAGAGCTCAGAACCCAACAGGGCAGGAGAGGAAATCCTGCCGGTCACAGAAAGGAGGAATTTCTGCCTTAAATAGAAAAAAGGGGGGAGGGGAGCCCCCCCAGGCCAGGCCTCTAAAGCCCCTGAGCTGAAGACCCCGCAGAGTCTCCCCCAGGTGGAGAGGCCATCCAAGGGGTCCTCCAGAGGGGGGAAGGCCTGGAGGCCGAGATGGGGGCCCTTGAAGACCGCAGGAAGGGAGAGAAAGAGACAGAGAGAGAGAGGGAGGGGAGAGAGAGAGGGAGGGAGAAAGAGAGTAGGAGGGAGAGAGAGTGGGAGAGAGAGAGAGAGAGGGAGGGAGAGAGAGGGAGGGAGAGAGAGAGGGAGGGAGATAGAGAGAGAGGGAGAGAAAGAGAGACAGGGAGGGGGAGAGAGAGAGGGAGGGGGAGAGAGAAAGAGAGAGAGGGAGGGAAGGAGAGGGAGAGGGAGAGGGAGAGAAAGAAAGAGACAGAGAGAGAGGGAGGGAGAGAAAGAGAAGAGAAAGAGAAAGAGAAAGAGAGAGGGAGGGAGAGAGAGAGAGGGAGGGAGGGAGAGAGAAAGGGAGGGAGGGAGAGAGGGAGATAGAGAGAGAGGGAGAGAAAGAGATAGAGAGAGAGGAAGAGAAAGAGGGAGGGAGAGAGAGGGAGATAGAGAGAGAGAGGGAGAGAGAGGGGGGAAAGGGGAATTGATAAAGATGAGCATTCGACAGGACCTACATTCCAGAGGTTGCTCAGTCCCATCCAGAAGATACCATGGTCCATACTTTGCTGGGCCAGCTTGAGCATAAAATCTGCTTCTTCGCTGCTCTGGAGGGAGACCAGATGTCCGCCTGTCTGCTGTTGTGTGCAGAAATTCTGGGAGAGACCAACAAGAGAAACACTTGTTCAGCTGAGAAGCAGATCTTTTGTGTGTGTCTGTGTGTGTTTCCGCTCTGAGAACAGAGCAGGGATCTGACTGCCTGATCCTGGCCACCCTGAGGATCTAATTGACATCCCCACTTGCCCTCCCTGAACAGATCCCCCCTCCTCCTCCTCCCCCTCCTCCTCCCCCTCCCTCCTCCTCCCCCCTCCTCCTGCTCCCCCTGCTCCCCCTCCGAGTTTCCCAGAGGAAGGAGCAAAAAAAGGGTTTTGGGGGTGGCCAAAGGCAGCTCAGCCTTCAAGATTTGGGGAGACCCCCAAGCCCTCTTCTGCCCGGCTCTTCAGAGCACCCGAGACCTCCAGGCACACTCAGGCGACACAGAGCGGGAAGGGGCCTCGAGGTCATGTAGTCCAACCCCCTCCGTCATTCCGGACAAAGGGCTGTCCAGACCTGGGAGATAGGAGGAAGGGGGAGGCTGCCTAACTGAACCAGACCCGTCCCTGACCCCCCCAACACCCCTCACTTCTCCAGCCTGAAATGGTTTTGGCAGGAGTCCTGCTGGCTCCAAGGCGGAGAAGGGGGGCTACAGGGGGCTCCGAGGGAGACTCCCCAGGATATCTGCCTCTCAGGGCTCCCTTTCCATCCCCCCCACCGAGTCTCCCTCCCTCCCATCCTAGCCAGAGGGGACTTGGGGGCTTTGCAAGGCTTTCCCTGCACGTCTCCTCCCCGGCCTGGGCTGGGAGACCCTCAGGCACACAAAGACCCTCACCTCTGCATCCGCCCAGTTTTTCGGTTCATTGAAGACCCTGTAGCAATGCCCTTCATAGGGGGACCAATCAGAGGGACAATCAGCTGCAGTTCCTGTGTGGCAAGAGAGAATGCCCAGTGAGAAGGGAGGGGGAGGAAGAAGAGGGGGGAGGACGAGGAGGGCAGGAAGGGGGAGGAAAAGGAGGGTGAAGGGGGAGGGGGAGGGGGAGACAGCTGGGTCTGCAGAACACGCTTAACCTGCTGTGTTGCAAACATCTTTGATGACAAAAAATTGCAGCTTCCTTTGCACATTGTCCAAACCTCAGTTAGAGTTAACCCTGGTTTAATTCCCTGGAAGCTGCATGTCTGGTGTGTCTCTGTCCATGTTGGCGGCTTTTTCCATTCCGTGAAGGGAGCAAAGGCAGAAATTGTGTTCTTTCACGAACAGATTAACCTTTGCAGACCTGCCTGGCCTCAATTCCCAACTGAGCCAATTTGGCCTAGTGGTTAGAGCAGCTGGCTAGGAAGCGGGAGATCAGGTGTTCCGGAGTTCTAGTCCCGCTTTAGACAGAGAAGTCAGCTGAGTGGCTCTGGGCCAATCACAAGGAGACGGGGACTTCTAGTCCCGCCTTATGTAGGATGTCAATCATTCTCTCACTTTAACCCACTTCACAGGGTTGTTGTTGAGGGAAAACAGAAGGAGGAAAGAATATCTGGTATGTTCGTTGCCTTGAATTATTGGTAGTATAATTACTACTATTACTACTACTATTACTACTACTATTACTACTACTACTAGTAGTAGTAATACTAATAATAAAGGCAGGATACACAGGAATAAATAAATAAAAACCGTGAAGCGTCCTGAGCCATTCGGACTTAGCAAGAATTATCCCCACTTTGGTTGCAACTTATCGGACTACTGCAATGCCCTTGAGGTGGGGCTGCCCTTGAAAGCCTCCAAAATTGCAATTTCTGGGGAAGGAAGCAGCCACGCTGTTGACCGGTGCAAAGGAAGGGGATCCGGTGGGTCTGTCCTAAGGGATCTCCTCTCGCCTCCTGGGTGCCCCCAAACAACTACAGGGGTTTAGAGGCAGATTACCTGTGGGGCTCCCCCCTGCTCCCCACTGCCCAGGAAGGGCCCATCTGAAGACGCCCCCAGCAGGGGCTCAGCTCTTCAGCAGATGGGGAAGGGTCTCACCCCTTGAGTGGCTCCCATGGAGAGAAATCCCTAGCAAGAGGTGGGGGAGGGGCACCCTACTTTTCATAATCAGTGCATGCATTTTCCCCAAGGGTTTAACTTCATTCTTAATTAATTAATTAATTCTGCATTTCAGTGGTGTTAATTTTGCTTGGGTTTTGTGTCGCTGCACACAGTCCTGCGTCTTGGGGCAGAGAGAGAAGGTGGGATCTGAGTGGCAGAAGGAGCCAAGAGGGAATAAAAGCAACTTTGGGAGAGGATTCGGGGTGGGGGTCAAATCAGGAAGGGGTTGGAGGTGGGAGAGCTTTGGCCTCTCCGGACACGAGGGGACCCTGCTCGAACTCACCACTCAGGGAGAGGAACACGACCAGCAAGCCGAAGCTCACGAAGATGAATCGCCCCATGGTCTTCCTTCCTTCCCTGCAGAGAGAACGGGGGGAGAGGAAAGGGGGGGTGAGATGGGGGGAAGTCCAAGCTGGGAGTCCCACACTTTGCTTTGCAATTTTTCACTTGCCCAGCTGGACCCCGTTTCTCCCTCCTTCTTCAGGCAGCAGCCTTGGGGGGGTCACAGTGGAGAGAGAGAGAGAGAGAGAGAGAGACAGAGAGAGAGAGAGAGAGAGAGAGAGAGAGAGAGAGAGAGAGAGAGAGAGAGAGAGAGAGAGAGAGTAGGGATCTAATGCAGGGGGGGCTCACCTGTCAGGTGCCCACAGGTGGGAGAGCCGCACTCACCTGTCCCTCGGCCTCCACAAGTAGCAAGTCTGCTCAGAGGCAACTCCAGGCTTTCCTCCTATGAGGGGAATGGAGGCATTTATAGGCCAGGAAAGGGGGGTGGATTTCTGGGGGGGGGGACGGTGGGAGAAAAGGCTCTGTGTGAGAACGGATTTTCGTGGCTACTGATCAGGAAGTAGTTGTGTTTGTACAAAAGAAGTTGACAGATTCACTCTCTGCCAGGATGGATGTCATGGAGGGTATTCTACAGTATGAAATGTTCCCTGAGATCATCCAGCCCAGCCCCGGGTCGGTGCAGCAATCCAAAGGAAAGCACCCCAGATACGTGGCTGATTAGCCCCCTCCCCTTTGGATATCCAGACAAGGGGATCCCCCCCACCTCCTCTGGGTCTTGGGGTGCTGTTGACAGGCTGACGTTCCCTTTTTCTGAGCGGGATTTTCTCACTTTCCTTCAGAATCTGCTGGAATGAACAGATCCCTGAGCTGGGTGTTTCCTTGCAGACGTTTCCTGACCCAACTACAGAACATCATCAGTGCTAGAAGAGAGTGAGTTTCTGGAGAGGAGGAGGAGGGGGGAGAGGGGGACTGATGGGGCTGCTACCTGCCCTGCTTCAGTCTTGCCCACCCCCAGTTTGGAAAAATCTCTTCCTGGATTTTGCCCCTGGATGTCATGGCTTGAACACATTTGAGCTGGGAAGAGCCGGGGGGGGTGGTAAGCCCACAGTCACACATCAAAGACCCAGAGCCAAGAGGGGGGGAAGACTTGCAACCGGTTGTGTGCAACCTCCGTCCCCACCTCTGCATTACAACTGATCACCTGTTGCCCTGCACTACAGCTCCCATGTTCCTTGGCCAGGAGGCCCTTTCGCTTGGCTACTTAGGGGTGAAGTGGCTTCTCAAGTGAAATCCAGCCATGGGGTTGACCCTCTGAGTGTTTGGGGGGGGACGGAGCAAGCTGGGAACCAGGATCAAGGGTTCAAAGGTACTTCCTCAGCTTCCACCAGTTTAGGCGGCCTGGACTCCACCTCCCCGAATCCCCCAGTCTCGACCTTGTCCCAGTCCAGGCAGCAGCCCTGAAGTGAAGGGACCTCCGACTTCTGCTCGGGGCCAGGAGATGGCAGGGGAGGGGGAGAGAGCCTTGAAAGTGGTTTGGCAAGACTCACAAAGAAGCAATTGTTGTCTCGGCATCAGGAAGGAGCTGCTGTTGTTCCCAAAACAGCGCTCAGCAAGGTTGGATCCCTTACAAGCCAGATCCGGGTTTGGCGTCGTCCTTCTTCCCTCCTTCCCTCCTTCCCTCCCTCCCTTTCTTTATTCTTCCTTTTTTATGCCACTCATCTCACTGATATCGTCTCTCTGGGCCCCTTACAATATAAGAAAACCTTTTTTAAAAATGCCAGAAAAGAATTAAAATGAGAGAAATGGAAGAGACAGGCTATCAACCACCATGCTGGGCATCCTGGGGGAGGGGGCTCCTCTTCCGGGTCAGCAGGGCCCTGTCGGGGTCTCAGGCCAAGCAGCTCTCATGGTTCCCATAGAGAAGCATTTCAAAGAACTTCAAGGCAAAGATTTCTTCCTTAAAGAACATTTTATTTAGGAAACAAAGTATCGGCACTTACATGGGTGAACCCAAGACTGAAATCTTCTCCCTCAGGCTACAAAGTAACAAGTTGCAATTCCCACCCCAAATGGCTGTCATAAATCTTAGCCTCTCTTCGATCAGGAGAATGTTACTTGCCGGGGCAGCTGGTGGACATTCAGCTTCAGTGGCCTTCGTGGAACTCTTCTGCTGGGCTGCCTCTGAACGCCAAGAATCTCCACTAGGCAAGCCCCATTCCGATGACCAGATCTGCTCCCGTACTTTGGTTTCGCACCTGACGCTGGAGTTTCCGAAACCACACTCTCTATTGGGGCAATGGCCTGCAATCCATCTGCCGATGTAGCAGTCGTAGCTCTAGTGCTGGTGACAAGTTCTTCCTTTTTCTCCATCGTGGGCTCTTCCCTGAGTCTTTGTCATCCTCCCAAGGCTTTGGATAGGCAACCGGAGCTCAGGACCCCGTGGATTTAAAGTGATTTGGAGTCTTGGGTTAATGTCATGGTTCCAATAATAGATGAAATGATTTAAAAGAACTTCAAGGCAAAGATTTCTTCCTTAAAGAACATTTTATTTAGGAAACAAAGTATTGGCACTCACATAGGTGAAGCCAAGACTGAAATCCCCTCCCTCAGGCTACAAAGTAACAGGTTGCAATTCCCACCCCAAATGGCTCTCATGAATCACACTCACCAATTATTTCAAAACGCTTTTACACTGGCCAAAACCCTTATCAGGGTTGACCTTGATTCTCACACAGAAGTATTGTTATGGCTAACTGGAAACTTAAGATTCCCCCTTCCCCCTACTTCATCTAAAACCTCTAAACTAAATTGTGGCAATGAAGACAAAATTAAAAATGGTTTCAATTCAGTTTGTCGCAACGTTGACATTCAGCTCCTCTTAAAAGAAAGGAGAAATCCTGAAAATCAAACAAGAATAAAAGTTAGGAATCCCCCCTCAGTTTGTTTGGATGCTTGTCATAAAATTTAAAATCTATCAGCCTTCACATCAGTACACTTCACCCAGGTAGCCTCTGATCACGGATAACCCTTCCACTGCACTAAGTATTGCAGTTTGCCTTTGTACAATCTGGCATCAAGAATACGCTTCACTTCGTCATGAGTCTCTCCAGCTACCACAAGCGGGCCAGGTGCTTCCTTGGGAGGGGGCCTCAGGGTAGATTCTCTGAAAGGTTTCAACAAACTGCGGTGAAATACTGGGTGGATCTTTCCTAAAAGTCGAGGAAGTTTTAGTTCCACAGTTACTGGGTTCAAAATCCGCACTATGGGAAATAGTCCCAAGTATTTTGGCCTCAATTTCTTGCTAGGTAATTTGAGTCTTAAATATTTCATGAAAAGATAAACTTTCTCTCCCACATTAAATGATTTTTGAGGTGGTCTTTTCTCATCCGTTTGTTTTTTTTGTCTCTGAAGCTTTGTTCAAAGCTTTCTTTGCATTGTCCCACACCTCCTTCCAAGCAGACACCCATTGATCTAAAGTCTGAGATGCAGGTGGTTCTTGGGGTTATTCAGGCATCGGGATGAACTCTCTCCCTGTCGCTATTTTAAAAGGCGTACATCCTCTGCTGCTGTGTACAGTGTTGTTATCAGCCACCTCAGTAAAAGGGAGGAGATCGGTCCAATTTGTCTTTTGATAATCCACATAACATCTAAGATATTGCTCCACCATTGCATTCGCTTTTTCAGCCACTCCATTCATAGAGGGATGAAAAGCCGATGCCAGTCCTTGCGTGGAACTAGTCAATTTTTTAAAAAATCCTACCAGAACCTGGCCGCAAACTGCACCCCCCCTGTTGGATATTATTCACTTTGGCGTGCTGTGCAATCTGTAAATATGCTTAAGGAACAGCTTAGCCAATTTGGGGGCAGAAGAGAGGACCGAATAGGCAATAAAATGAGCGTGCTTCGAAAAGAGATCAATCACAGTCCATATTACCGTATTTCCTCTACTCTCAGGTAACTCGACAATAAAATCCATAGCAATCTCTTCCCATTGCTGGGAAAGGTCTGCAACAGGCTGCAATAGCCCAGGAGGTTTTCCTGGGATTCTTTTCATGGTAGCACAGATTGCACAGCTTTTTACATAGTTCTCTACATCCTTCTTTAGGTTAGACCACCAAACTGCCTCCGGATTAGATGTAAGGTCTTTAGGTAGCCAAAATGACCAGCTTGCTTTACATCATGGCTGTGTTGGAGCTCTTGGAGTCTGAGGGATTCAGGCAAATACAATTTTCCCCCTTTCCAAGCTAGCCCGTCCCTATGGGTAAGGGTGGTTTGATTGTCATTGAACCATTGGTCAGTAATCAATTCTTGTTTTAACTTCTTTGTCAAAGGATTATCAGGGTTAAGTGTTCTTGCAGGTTAGTGACTTTGGGGAGTTATCTGAGAAATAATTTGAGGTGGAGGCATAATAGAGTCTATGACTTGCTCACGTTGGCTTTTGTATTGGGGCAATCTGCAGAGGGCATCAGCTAAAAAATTCTTTCCCTCCAGCAAATACTTCAGGGTGAAATTAAAATGATTAAAAAGTTGCACCCAGTGCACCTGTTTAGGAAATGGTTTACAGGGAGTTTTCAGTGCCTCTAAATTCTTGTGATCAGTCCATACTTCAAAAGGCACCTGGCTCCCTTCTAGGAAATGACGCCACGTTAGTAAAGCCCATCGAATGCCAAAAGCTTCCTTTTCCCAAATAGCCCACCTCCTTTCTGTCGGTGAATTTTTTTTGAAGTGTAAGCAAAAGGCTGTAAAACTCCCTCCTGATTCTTCTGCAGGAGTACTGCTCCCACAGTTACATCGTTAGCATCGGCTTGAATTACAAAGTGCTCCTCTTGGTAAGGATGTTTTAGAATTAGTTCAGCAGCGAGCAGTCTTTTTAAATTCTCAAAAGTGGTTTGGCACCCCAAAGACCAGTGCAGAGGCTGACCTGGATACGGTTTTCCCTATCCTTACCCATTTTAATAGTTCTGTCAGGAACCAAGCGATCTTGGCAAATGAAGGAATGAACTGACGGTAAAAATCAGCAAATCCCAGGAAACTCTGGGGTTGTTTCTGAGTTTCTGGGGGTTGCCATTCTATGACGGCCTTCACCTTAGCTGGGTCCATTTCGATGCCTTCACTAGAGATTCTATAGCCCAAATAATCCAACCGTGTCTGATTGAATTCGCATACAGAAAGTTTGGCATAGAGCTTAGCATTTAGCAGCTTTTTCAATAGTTCTCGCACTAAACTTATATGCTCAGCCATAGTCTCTGTATAGATCAGTGGTTCTCAACCTTTCTAATGTCACGACTCCTTAATACAGTTCCTCATGTTGTGGTGACCCACAACCATCAAATTATTTTCGTTGCTACTTCATAACTGTAATTTTGCTACTGTTTGGAATTGTAATGTAAATATCTGATATGCAGGGTGTATTTTCATTGTTACGAATTAAACATAATGAAAGCATAGTGATGAATTACAAAAACAATATAGCAGTGCTCACTGGAGAAGCTTACTCTTCCTTGCTCAAAAATGTTGGGAGGGAGGGAAGGGGAAGGAAGGAAGGAAGATTGAAGGGGAAAGGAAGGAGATGGAGAAGGAAGGAGATTGAAGGGGAAAGGAAGGAAGGAAGGAAGGAAGGAAGGAAGGAAGGAAGGAAGGAAGGAAGGAAGGAAGGAGAAAGAGTTTGAAGTGGAAGGGATGGAGATGGAAGGAAAGAAGGAAGATTGAAGGGGAAAGGAAGGAGATGGAGAAGGAAGGAGACTGAAGGGGAAAGGAAGGAAGATTGAAGGGGAAAGGAAGGAAGGAAGGAAGGAAGGAAGGAAGGAAGGAAGGAAGGAAGGAAGGAAGGAAGGAGAGAGAGATTGAAGGGGAAGAGATGGAGATGGAAGGAGGGAAGGAAGATTGAAGGGGAAAGGAAGGAGATGGAGAAGAAAGGAGATTAAAGGGAGAAGGAAGGAAGGAGAAAGAGATTGAAGGGGGGAGGTGCTGCCAAGGATGCACAAGCAGCTCCGCACAATTGCCCGGGGAGGGGGGGAGGCTCTGGCGGAGAGCCTGGTGGAGAGCCAAGGGGCAGCACATCTGGGGCTTCAGAAGCTGCGCTCTCACACCCACCAACCTGGAGCCCCCATCCTCATCCTGGCACCTCTTGCCCTCTTTCAGCCACCCCCCCAGGACCTACCCGCCCCTTCAGCCTCCTGAGTGCCATCACAGTGGTGGGGTCATGGGAGCTCCTTTCCACGCCGCGCAACCCATTGCATGTAAGAGGGGCACGGCCGGAGCGCTAGCTCCTGATGAGAAGGCACCACTTCTCCCCTCCCGGCCTGGCCAGCTGGCCTTGGACACACATGCGGGCATTGCCGCCGCCTCGCCCTCTTCCCCACCCCCTGGCTGCTTCTGAGGCTCGGAGCCCGGCAAGCCCGGAAGAAGCCGCTCCTGCTCGGCAGCCCCATGACTGCACCGGGGGCCAGAGGACCGAAGCAGCCTCTGATGGCAAGGGATGCTGGCTGGGCGGCGCAGGGCAGGCTCCTGTGTGGCGCAGAGGGCGGCCGGGGGCGCTGCAGCTCAGCTCAGCCGCCAGCGGTAGCAGCAGTGGAGCAGCCCAGCGGCAGCGGCAGCGCCAGCAGCGGCCCAGACCCGGCTTGGCTGAGACCGGCTGCTGAGCTAGCCCAGGGCGGCATCGGGGGAAGCGCACGATGGCACTACGGTGGCAGGAGCAGGCGCTGTTGGAGGAGGGCGCCCTGGAGGCGGAGGAGCCGGTGGAGGAGGAGGAGGGCGGCGGCGGCAGCAGTGGCGGCTGGATAGAGGAGTGGTGTCTCAGTTTCTACATATGTGTTTTCCGATGGTCTTAGGCGACCCCTGTGAAACGGTCGTGTGACCCCCAAAAGGATCACGACCCACAGGTTGAGCACTGCTGGTATAGATTAAGATGTCATCAAGATACACCAAAATCCCTTTGTATAAATGTGTAGCACCCGGTTGATCAGCTGCATGAACACAGCAGGTGCTCCCTGTAATCCAAATGGCCTGACCTTAAATTGATAGCTACCCAGAGGGCTGTTGAAAGCAGTTTTCCATTCATTGCCTTCTCTTATCCTCATGTGGTAATAGGCCTCTTTTATGTCTAATTTGGTAAAGATTCTCCCCTTCGCCAGATGAGTTAACAAGTCTTTCATAAAGGGAAGGGGGTACATATTTTCCACACTTACCCCATTAAGGCCCTTAAAATCCACGCAGAGCCTAACAATCCATCTTTTTTCTCCTTGAATTGCGCCGGGGCTGCTACTTGGGATTTGGCAGCCTCGATGAATGGCTAAATTCTTGTCGATATACTGCTGTAATTCTTCCGCCTTGAGAGGGGTCATGGCATACATCTTTGGCTTGGGTAACTTCATCGCCGGTAAAATTTCCATAGCACAGTCATTCGTTCTGTGGGGTGGCAGAACATCACATTCTGCCTTGCTAAACACTTCTGCTAAGTCCCGGTATTCGCTGGGAATGAGAGGCACTCCTGGCAGGTGAATTGCCTCTGTCTTTATTGGATCAGATGGTGGGTTCTCTTCTCCGCTAACGTCATGGGAGGAGCTGGGAGGTGAGGGCCCTATGGGTAACCTCAAAGTTCTCGTTGTGTTCTCCCATCGTATAAAGGGTTTCCACTTGTCTAACCAAGCTAGCCCGAGAATCACTGCTTCAATCATTTTCGGAGCCACCATGGATAGAATGAATTTCCAATGTTCTCCCACTTCTAGCCCCACTGGCTCCGTTAGGTGGATGATTAAAGTTCCTCCCATTAAAGATCTGTCTGCCTGTTCAAATTTCATGGGCTTGGAATGTTGCCTTGCTCTGATGCTAATTTAAGGACAACTGGGATGCTGATTAGGCAGCGTGAACACCCCAAGTCTACCAACACTCACAAGTCCATTTGGAACCATAAGTTTGGCAGAGAGGGAAAAAGGTAGAATAGACTGACTCACCATCAGGTCGTTCTCCCCCCTCGTCATCACAGGTGTGATGGATGCTGTAGCAGGGTTCTCTATTTTCTCTTGAGTAGGTGAGGTGACTTGGGTAGCTTGTTGCAGAGTACGTGGCTGATTAGCCCCCACCCCTTGAGGGTATCCAGACAAGGAGACCCCCCACCTCCTCTGGGTCTTGGGCTACTGTTGACAGGCTGACTTTCCCTTTTTCTGAGTTAAATTTTCTCACTTTCCTTCAGAACCTGCCGGAATGAACAGATCCCTGAGCTGGGTGTTTCCTTGCAGACGTTTCCTGACCCAACTACAGAACATCATCAGTGCTAGAAGAGAGTGAGTTTCTGGAGAGGAGGAGGAGGGGGGAGAAGAGGACAGATAGGGCTGCTACCTGCCATGCTTCGGTCTTGCCCACCCCCAGTTTGGAAAAATCTCTTCCTGGATTTTGCCCCTGGATGTCATGGCTTGAACATATTTGAGCTGGGGAGAGCCGGGGAGGGGGGGAACCCGCAATTTCACATCAAAGACCCAGAGCCACGGAGGGGGGGACACTTGTCACCCTCAACTTGCAACCTGTTGTGTGCAACCTCCGTCCCCATCTCTGCATTACAACTGACCACCCGTTGCCCTGCACTACAGCTCCCATGTTCCTTGGCCAGGAGGCCCTTTTGCTTGGCTACTTAGGGGGCAGGTGGCTGCTCAAATGAAACCCAGCCATGGGGTTGACCCTCAGGGTGTTTGGGGGGGATGGAGCAAGCTGGGCCTCTGGGAACCAGGGTTGGGGGTTCAAAGGTGCTTCCTCAGCCTTGGCCCCTTCAGCTGCCCTGGACTCCACCTCCCAGAATCCCCCAGTCTCGACCCTGTCCCAGTCCATGCAGCAGCCCCGAAGTTGACCTCCGGCTTCTGCTCGGGCCCAGGAGTTGGGAGGGGAGGGGGGAAAGGGGCCCTGAAAGTGGTTTGGCAAGACTCACAAAGGAGGAATTGTTGCCTCCACACCAGGAAAGAGCTGCTGTGCCGATTAGACATAAAAGAGTGCCGATACTTTGTTTCCTAAATAAAATGTTCTTTAAGGAAGAAAGCTTTGCCTTGAAGTTCTTTCAAATGGTTTCATCTATGGGAACCATGAGAGCTGCTTGGCCTGGGACCCTGACAGGCCCAGCTGACCCGGGAGAGGAGCCCCCTCCCCCAGGATGCCCAGCATGGTGGCTGATAGCCTGTCTCTTCCATTTCTCTCATTTTAATCCTTTTCTGGCATTTTTTTAAAACATTTTCTTATATTGTAAGGGGCCCAGAGAGACAGTATCAGTAAGATGAGTGGCATAGAAAAGGAAGAATAAAGAAAGGGAGGGAGGGAGGGAGGGAGGGAAGAAGGACGAGGCCAAACCCGGATCCGGCTTGTAAGGGATCCAACCTTGCTGGGTGCTGTTTTGGGAACAACAGCAGCTCCTTCCTGATGCCAAGACAACAATTGCTTCTTTGTGAGTCTTGTCAAACCACTTTATAGGCTGTCTTCCCCTCCCCCCCAACTCCTGGCCCCAAGCAGAAGCTGGAGGTCCCTTCACTTTGGGGCTGCTGCCTGGACTGGGACAAGGTCGAGACTGGGGGATTATGAGAGGTGGAGTCCAGGCCGCCTAAAGTGGTGAAAGCTGAGGAAGTACCTTTGAACCCCTGATCCTGGTTCCCAGCTTGCTCCGTCCCCCCAAACACTCAGAGGGTCAACCCCACGGCTGGATTTCACTTGAGAAGCCACTTCCCCCCTAAGTAGCCAAGCGAAAGGGCCTCCTGGCCAAGGAACATGGGAGCTGTAGTGCAGGGATACAGAGGGTGAATGGCTGATTCTCTCAGTTGTAACGCAGAGATGGGGACGGAGGTTGCACACAACCAGTTGCAGGTTGAGGGTGGCAAGTGTCCCCCAACCCTTGGCTCTGAGTCTTTGATGTGGGGCTCTCCACCTTCTTGAGGGGATCCAGACAAGAGGATCCCCCACCTCCTCTGGGTCTAGGGTGCTGTTGACAGGCTGACTTTCCCTTTTTCTGAGTTAAATTTTCTCACTTTCCTTCAGAACCTGCCGGAATGAACAGATCCCTGAGCTGGGTGTTTCCTTGCAGACGTTTCCTGACCCAACTACAGAACATCATCAGTGCTAGAAGAGAGTGAGTTTCTGGAGAGGAGGAGGAGGGGGGAGAAGAGGACAGATAGGGCTGCTACCTGCCATGCTTCGGTCTTGCCCACCCCCAGTTTGGAAAAATCTCTTCCTGGATTTTGCCCCTGGATGTCATGGCTTGAACATATTTGAGCTGGGGAGAGCCGGGGAGGGGGGGAACCCGCAATTTCACATCAAAGACCCAGAGCCACGGAGGGGGGGACACTTGTCACCCTCAACTTGCAACCTGTTGTGTGCAACCTCCGTCCCCATCTCTGCATTACAACTGACCACCCGTTGCCCTGCACTACAGCTCCCATGTTCCTTGGCCAGGAGGCCCTTTTGCTTGGCTACTTAGGGGGCAGGTGGCTGCTCAAATGAAACCCAGCCATGGGGTTGACCCTCAGGGTGTTTGGGGGGGATGGAGCAAGCTGGGCCTCTGGGAACCAGGGTTGGGGGTTCAAAGGTGCTTCCTCAGCCTTGGCCCCTTCAGCTGCCCTGGACTCCACCTCCCAGAATCCCCCAGTCTCGACCCTGTCCCAGTCCATGCAGCAGCCCCGAAGTTGACCTCCGGCTTCTGCTCGGGCCCAGGAGTTGGGAGGGGAGGGGGGAAAGGGGCCCTGAAAGTGGTTTGGCAAGACTCACAAAGGAGGAATTGTTGCCTCCACACCAGGAAAGAGCTGCTGTGCCGATTAGACATAAAAGAGTGCCGATACTTTGTTTCCTAAATAAAATGTTCTTTAAGGAAGAAAGCTTTGCCTTGAAGTTCTTTCAAATGGTTTCATCTATGGGAACCATGAGAGCTGCTTGGCCTGGGACCCTGACAGGCCCAGCTGACCCGGGAGAGGAGCCCCCTCCCCCAGGATGCCCAGCATGGTGGCTGATAGCCTGTCTCTTCCATTTCTCTCATTTTAATCCTTTTCTGGCATTTTTTTAAAACATTTTCTTATATTGTAAGGGGCCCAGAGAGACAGTATCAGTAAGATGAGTGGCATAGAAAAGGAAGAATAAAGAAAGGGAGGGAGGGAGGGAGGGAGGGAAGAAGGACGAGGCCAAACCCGGATCCGGCTTGTAAGGGATCCAACCTTGCTGGGTGCTGTTTTGGGAACAACAGCAGCTCCTTCCTGATGCCAAGACAACAATTGCTTCTTTGTGAGTCTTGTCAAACCACTTTATAGGCTGTCTTCCCCTCCCCCCCAACTCCTGGCCCCAAGCAGAAGCTGGAGGTCCCTTCACTTTGGGGCTGCTGCCTGGACTGGGACAAGGTCGAGACTGGGGGATTATGAGAGGTGGAGTCCAGGCCGCCTAAAGTGGTGAAAGCTGAGGAAGTACCTTTGAACCCCTGATCCTGGTTCCCAGCTTGCTCCGTCCCCCCAAACACTCAGAGGGTCAACCCCACGGCTGGATTTCACTTGAGAAGCCACTTCCCCCCTAAGTAGCCAAGCGAAAGGGCCTCCTGGCCAAGGAACATGGGAGCTGTAGTGCAGGGATACAGAGGGTGAATGGCTGATTCTCTCAGTTGTAACGCAGAGATGGGGACGGAGGTTGCACACAACCAGTTGCAGGTTGAGGGTGGCAAGTGTCCCCCACCCCTTGGCTCTGAGTCTTTGATGTGGGGCTCTCCACCTTCTTGAGGGGATCCAGACAAGAGGATCCCCCACCTCCTCTGGGTCTGGGGTGCTGTTGACAGGCTGACTTTCCCTTTTTCTGAGTTAAATTTTCTCACTTTCCTTCAGAACCTGCCGGAATGAACAGATCCCTGAGCTGGGTGTTTCCTTGCAGACGTTTCCTGACCCAACTACAGAACATCATCAGTGCTAGAAGAGAATGAGTTTCTGGAGAGGAGGAGGAGGGGGGAGAAGAGGACAGATAGGGCTGCTACCTGCCATGCTTCGGTCTTGCCCACCCCCAGTTTGGAAAAATCTCTTCCTGGATTTTGCCCCTGGATGTCATGGCTTGAACATATTTGAGCTGGGGAGAGCCGGGGAGGGGGGGAACCCGCAATTTCACATCAAAGACCCAGAGCCACGGAGGGGGGGACACTTGTCACCCTCAACTTGCAACCTGTTGTGTGCAACCTCCGTCCCCATCTCTGCATTACAACTGATCACCCGTTGCCCTGCACTACAGCTCCCATGTTCCTTGGCCAGGAGGCCCTTTTGCTTGGTTACTTAGGGGGCAGGTGGCTGCTCAAATGAAACCCAGCCATGGGGTTGACCCTCAGGGTGTTTGGGGGGGATGGAGCAAGCTGGGCCTCTGGGAACCAGGGTTGGGGGTTCAAAGGTGCTTCCTCAGCCTTGGCCCCTTCAGCTGCCCTGGACTCCACCTCCCAGAATCCCCCAGTCTCGACCCTGTCCCAGTCCATGCAGCAGCCCCGAAGTTGACCTCCGGCTTCTGCTCGGGCCCAGGAGTTGGGAGGGGAGGGGGGAAAGGGGCCCTGAAAGTGGTTTGGCAAGACTCACAAAGGAGGAATTGTTGCCTCCACACCAGGAAAGAGCTGCTGTGCCGATTAGACATAAAAGAGTGCCGATACTTTGTTTCCTAAATAAAATGTTCTTTAAGGAAGAAAGCTTTGCCTTGAAGTTCTTTCAAATGGTTTCATCTATGGGAACCATGAGAGCTGCTTGGCCTGGGACCCTGACAGGCCCAGCTGACCCGGAAGAGGAGCCCCCTCCCCCAGGATGCCCAGCATGGTGGCTGATAGCCTGTCTCTTCCATTTCTCTCATTTTAATCCTTTTCTGGCATTTTTTTAAAACGTTTTCTTATATTGTAAGGGGCCCAGAGAGACAGTATCAGTAAGATGAGTGGCATAGAAAAGGAAGAATAAAGAAAGGGAGGGAGGGAGGGAAGGAGGGAGGAAGGACGAGGCCAAACCCGGATCTGGCTTGTAAGGGATCCAACCTTGCTGGGCGCTGTTTTGGGAACAACAGCAGCTCCTTCCTGATGCCAAGACAACAATTGCTTCTTTGTGAGTCTTGTCAAACCACTTTATAGGCTGTCTTCCCCTCCCCCCCAACTCCTGGCCCCAAGCAGAAGCTGGAGGTCCCTTCACTTTGGGGCTGCTGCCTGGACTGGGACAAGGTCGAGACTGGGGGATTATGAGAGGTGGAGTCCAGGCCGCCTAAAGTGGTGAAAGCTGAGGAAGTACCTTTGAACCCCTGATCCTGGTTCCCAGCTTGCTCCGTCCCCCCAAACACTCAGAGGGTCAACCCCATGGCTGGATTTCACTTGAGAAGCCACTTCCCCCCTAAGTAGCCAAGCGAAAGGGCCTCCTGGCCAAGGAACATGGGAGCTGTAGTGCAGGGATACAGAGGGTGAATGGCTGATTCTCTCAGTTGTAACGCAGAGATGGGGACGGAGGTTGCACACAACCAGTTGCAGGTTGAGGGTGGCAAGTGTCCCCCATCCCTTGGCTCTGAGTCTTTGATGTGGGGCTCTCCACCTTCTTGAGGGGATCCAGACAAGAGGATCCCCCACCTCCTCTGGGTCTAGGGTGCTGTTGACAGGCTGACTTTCCCTTTTTCTGAGTTAAATTTTCTCACTTTCCTTCAGAACCTGCCGGAATGAACAGATCCCTGAGCTGGGTGTTTCCTTGCAGACGTTTCCTGACCCAACTACAGAACATCATCAGTGCTAGAAGAGAGTGAGTTTCTGGAGAGGAGGAGGAGGGGGGAGAAGAGGACAGATAGGGCTGCTACCTGCCATGCTTCGGTCTTGCCCACCCCCAGTTTGGAAAAATCTCTTCCTGGATTTTGCCCCTGGATGTCATGGCTTGAACATATTTGAGCTGGGGAGAGCCGGGGAGGGGGGGAACCCGCAATTTCACATCAAAGACCCAGAGCCACGGAGGGGGGGACACTTGTCACCCTCAACTTGCAACCTGTTGTGTGCAACCTCCGTCCCCATCTCTGCATTACAACTGATCACCCGTTGCCCTGCACTACAGCTCCCATGTTCCTTGGCCAGGAGGCCCTTTTGCTTGGCTACTTAGGGGGCAGGTGGCTGCTCAAATGAAACCCAGCCATGGGGTTGACCCTCAGGGTGTTTGGGGGGGATGGAGCAAGCTGGGCCTCTGGGAACCAGGGTTGGGGGTTCAAAGGTGCTTCCTCAGCCTTGGCCCCTTCAGCTGCCCTGGACTCCACCTCCCAGAATCCCCCAGTCTCGACCCTGTCCCAGTCCATGCAGCAGCCCCGAAGTTGACCTCCGGCTTCTGCTCGGGCCCAGGAGTTGGGAGGGGAGGGGGGAAAGGGGCCCTGAAAGTGGTTTGGCAAGACTCACAAAGGAGGAATTGTTGCCTCCACACCAGGAAAGAGCTGCTGTGCCGATTAGACATAAAAGAGTGCCGATACTTTGTTTCCTAAATAAAATGTTCTTTAAGGAAGAAAGCTTTGCCTTGAAGTTCTTTCAAATGGTTTCATCTATGGGAACCATGAGAGCTGCTTGGCCTGGGACCCTGACAGGCCCAGCTGACCCGGAAGAGGAGCCCCCTCCCCCAGGATGCCCAGCATGGTGGCTGATAGCCTGTCTCTTCCATTTCTCTCATTTTAATCCTTTTCTGGCATTTTTTAAAAAAGTTTTCTTATATTGTAAGGGGCCCAGAGAGACAGTATCAGTAAGATGAGTGGCATAGAAAAGGAAGAATAAAGAAAGGGAGGGAGGGAAGGAGGGAAGGAGGGAGGAAGGACGAGGCCAAACCCGGATCCGGCTTGTAAGGGATCCAACCTTGCTGGGTGCTGTTTTGGGAACAACAGCAGCTCCTTCCTGATGCCAAGACAACAATTGCTTCTTTGTGAGTCTTGTCAAACCACTTTATAGGCTGTCTTCTCCTCCCCCCCAACTCCTGGCCCCAAGCAGAAGCTGGAGGTCCCTTCACTTTGGGGATGCTGCCTGGACTGGGACAAGGTCGAGACTGGGGGATTATGAGAGGTGGAGTCCAGGCCGCCTAAAGTGGTGAAAGCTGAGGAAGTACCTTTGAACCCCTGATCCTGGTTCCCAGCTTGCTCCGTCCCCCCAAACACTCAGAGGGTCAACCCCACGGCTGGATTTCACTTGAGAAGCCACTTCCCCCCTAAGTAGCCAAGCGAAAGGGCCTCCTGGCCAAGGAACATGGGAGCTGTAGTGCAGGGATACAGAGGGTGAATGGCTGATTCTCTCAGTTGTAACGCAGAGATGGGGACGGAGGTTGCACACAACCAGTTGCAGGTTGAGGGTGGCAAGTGTCCCCCACCCCTTGGCTCTGAGTCTTTGATGTGGGGCTCTCCACCTTCTTGAGGACATCCAGACAAGAGGATCCCCCACCTCCTCTGGGTCTGGGGTGTTGTTGACAGGCTGACGTTCCCTTTTTCTGAGCAAGATTTTCTCACTTTCCTTCAGAACCTGCCGGAATGAACAGATCACTGAACTGGGTGTTTCCTTGCAGACGTTTCCTGACCCAACTACAGAAAATCATCAGTGCTAGAAGAGAGTGAGTTTCTGGAGAGGAGGAGGAGAGGGGAGAGGGGGACTGATGGGGCTGCTACCTGCCATGCTTCAGTCTTACCCACCTCCAGTTTGGAAAAATCTCTTCCTGGATTTTGCCCCTGGATGTCATGGCTTGAACATATTTGAGCTGGGGAGAGCCAGGGGGGGTAAGCCCGCAGTCACACATCAAAGACCCAGAGCCACGGGGGGGGGGG
The DNA here is from genome assembly GCA_034064705.1 of Bothrops alternatus. Lineage (NCBI taxonomy): Eukaryota > Metazoa > Chordata > Lepidosauria > Squamata > Viperidae > Bothrops > Bothrops alternatus. The sequence goes on along the minus strand of JARGCV010000353.1, from coordinate 37,605 downwards.
GCGGGATACTTGTCACCCTCAACTTGCAACCTGTTGTGTGCAACCTCCGTCCCCATCTCTGCATTACAACTGATCACCCGTTGCCCTGCACTACAGCTCCCATGTTCCTTGGCCAGGAGGCCCTTTTGCTTGGTTACTTAGGGGGCAGGTGGCTGCTCAAATGAAACCCAGCCGTGGGGTCGACCCTCTTGGTGTTTGGGGGGGGGGTGGAGCAAGCTGGGCCTCTGGGAACCAGGGTTGGGGGTTCAAAGGTGCTTCCTCAGCCTTGGCCCCTTAAGCTGCCCTGGACTCCACCTCCCAATATCCCCCAGTCTCGACCTTCTCTCAGTCCAGGCAGCAGCCCTGAAGTGAAGGGACCTCAGGCTTCTGCTCGGGGCCAGGAGTTGGGACGGGAGGGGGGGAAGGGGCCCTGAAAGTGGTTTGGCAAGACTCACAAAGGAGGAATTGTTGCCTCCACACCAGGAAAGAGCTGCTGTTGTTCCCAAAAAAGCACCCAGCAAGGTTGGATCCCTTACAAGCCGGATCCGGGTTTGGCCTCATCCTTCTTTCCTTGCTCCCTCCCTCCCTTTCCACTTAGCCATAACAATATTTCTGTGTGAGAATCAAGGTCAGGCCTGAGAAGGGTTTTGGGGATGGAAAAGTGTTTTGAAATAATTGGTGAGTGTGATTCATGAGAGCCATTTGGGGTGGGAATTGCAACTTGTTACTTTGTAGCCTGAGGGAGGGGATTTCAGTCTTGGCTTCACCTATGTGAGTGCCAATACTTTGTTTCCTAAATAAAATGTTCTTTGAGGAAGAAATCTTTGCCTTGAAGTTCTTTTAAATCATTTCATCTATTATTGGAACCATGACATTAACCCAAGACTCCAAATCTCTTTAAATCCACGGGGTCCTGAGCTCTGGTTGCCTATCCAAAGCCTTGGGAGGATGACAAAGACTCGGGGAACAGCCCACGATGGAGAAAAAGGAAGAACTTGTCACCAGCACTATAGCCACTACATTGGCAGATGGAGTGCAGGCCATTGCGCCAATAGAGAGTGTGGTTTCGAAAACTCCAGCGTCAGGTGCGAAACCAAAGTGGGGGAGCAGATCTGGTCATCGGAACGGGCCTTGCCTAGTGGAGATTCTTGGCGTTCAGAGACGGCCCAGCAGAAGAGTTCCACGAAGGCCACTGAAGCTGAATGTCCACCAGCTGCCCGTGCAAGTCACATTCTCCTGACCGAAGAGAGGCTAAGATGTATGACAGCCATTTGGGGTGGGAATTGCAACTTGTTACTTTGTAGCCTGAGGGAGGGGATTTCAGTCTTGGGTTGACCCATGTAAGTGCCGATACATTGTTTCCTAAATAAAATGTTCTTTAAGGAAGAAAGCTTTGCCTTGAAGTTCTTTTAAATGGTTTTATCTATGGGAACCATGAGAGCTGCTTGGCCTGGGACCCCGACAAGCCCTGCTGACCCGGGAGAGGAGCCCCCTCCCCCGGGATGCCCAGCATGGTGGCTGATAGCCTGTCTCTTCCATTTCTCTCATTTTAATCCTTTTCTGGCATTTTTTTAAAACGTTTTCTTATATTGTAAGGGGCCCAGAGAGACAGTATCAGTAAGATGAGTGGCATAGAAAAGGAAGAATAAAGACAGGGAGGGAGGGAGGGAGGGAAGGAGGGAGGAAGGACGAGGCCAAACCCGGATCCGGCTTGTAAGGGATCCAACCTTGCTGGGCGCTGTTTTGGGAACAACAGCAGCTCCTTCCTGATGCCAAGACAACAATTGCTTCTTTGTGAGTCTTGTCAAACCACTTTATAGGCTGTCTTCCCCTCCCCCCCAACTCCTGGCCCCAAGCAGAAGCTGGAGGTCCCTTCACTTTGGGGCTGCTGCCTGGACTGGGACAAGGTCGAGACTGGGGGATTATGAGAGGTGGAGTCCAGGCCGCCTAAAGTGGTGAAAGCTGAGGAAGTACCTTTGAACCCCTGATCCTGGTTCCCAGCTTGCTCCGTCCCCCCAAACACTCAGAGGGTCAACCCCACGGCTGGATTTCACTTGAGAAGCCACTTCCCCCCTAAGTAGCCAAGCGAAAGGGCCTCCTGGCCAAGGAACATGGGAGCTGTAGTGCAGGGATACAGAGGGTGAATGGCTGATTCTCTCAGTTGTAACGCAGAGATGGGGACGGAGGTTGCACACAACCAGTTGCAGGTTGAGGGTGGCAAGTGTCCCCCACCCCTTGGCTCTGAGTCTTTGATGTGGGGCTCTCCACCTTCTTGAGGGGATCCAGACAAGAGGATCCCCCACCTCCTCTGGGTCTGGGGTGCTGTTGACAGGCTGACTTTCCCTTTTTCTGAGTTAAATTTTCTCACTTTCCTTCAGAACCTGCCGGAATGAACAGATCCCTGAGCTGGGTGTTTCCTTGCAGACGTTTCCTGACCCAACTACAGAACATCATCAGTGCTAGAAGAGAGTGAGTTTCTGGAGAGGAGGAGGAGGGGGGAGAAGAGGACAGATAGGACTGCTACCTGCCATGCTTCGGTCTTGCCCACCCCCAGTTTGGAAAAATCTCTTCCTGGATTTTGCCCCTGGATGTCATGGCTTGAACATATTTGAGCTGGGGAGAGCCGGGGAGGGGGGGAACCCGCAATTTCACATCAAAGACCCAGAGCCACGGAGGGGGGGACACTTGTCACCCTCAACTTGCAACCTGTTGTGTGCAACCTCCGTCCCCATCTCTGCATTACAACTGATCACCCGTTGCCCTGCACTACAGCTCCCATGTTCCTTGGCCAGGAGGCCCTTTTGCTTGGCTACTTAGGGGGCAGGTGGCTGCTCAAATGAAACCCAGCCATGGGGTTGACCCTCAGGGTGTTTGGGGGGGATGGAGCAAGCTGGGCCTCTGGGAACCAGGGTTGGGGGTTCAAAGGTGCTTCCTCAGCCTTGGCCCCTTCAGCTGCCCTGGACTCCACCTCCCAGAATCCCCCAGTCTCGACCCTGTCCCAGTCCATGCAGCAGCCCCGAAGTTGACCTCCGGCTTCTGCTCGGGCCCAGGAGTTGGGAGGGGAGGGGGGAAAGGGGCCCTGAAAGTGGTTTGGCAAGACTCACAAAGGAGGAATTGTTGCCTCCACACCAGGAAAGAGCTGCTGTGCCGATTAGACATAAAAGAGTGCCGATACTTTGTTTCCTAAATAAAATGTTCTTTAAGGAAGAAAGCTTTGCCTTGAAGTTCTTTCAAATGGTTTCATCTATGGGAACCATGAGAGCTGCTTGGCCTGGGACCCTGACAGGCCCTGCTTACCCGGGAGAGGAGCCCCCTCCCCCAGGATGCCCAGCATGGTGGCTGATAGCCTGTCTCTTCCATTTCTCTCATTTTAATCCTTTTCTGGCATTTTTTAAAAAAGTTTTCTTATATTGTAAGGGGCCCAGAGAGACAGTATCAGTAAGATGAGTGGCATAGAAAAGGAAGAATAAAGAAAGGGAGGGAGGGAGGGAGGGAAGGAGGGAGGAAGGACGAGGCCAAACCCGGATCCGGCTTGTAAGGGATCCAACCTTGCTGGGCGCTGTTTTGGGAACAGCAGCAGCTTCTTCCTGATGCCAAGACAACAATTGCTTCTTTGTGAGTCTTCTCAAACCACTTTCAAGGCTGTCTTCTCCTCCCCCCCAACTCCTGGCCCCAAGCTGAAGCTGGAGGTCCCTTCACTTTGGGGATGCTGCCTGGACTGGGACAAGGTCGAGACTGGGGGATTATGAGAGGTGGAGTCCAGGCCGCCTAAAGTGGTGAAAGCTGAGGAAGTACCTTTGAACCCCTGATCCTGGTTCCCAGCTTGCTCCGTCCCCCCAAACACTCAGAGGGTCAACCCCACGGCTGGATTTCACTTGAGAAGCCACTTCCCCCCTAAGTAGCCAAGCGAAAGGGCCTCCTGGCCAAGGAACATGGGAGCTGTAGTGCAGGGATACAGAGGGTGAATGGCTGATTCTCTCAGTTGTAACGCAGAGATGGGGACGGAGGTTGCACACAACCAGTTGCAGGTTGAGGGTGGCAAGTGTCCCCCACCCCTTGGCTCTGAGTCTTTGATGTGGGGCTCTCCACCTTCTTGAGGACATCCAGACAAGAGGATCCCCCACCTCCTCTGGGTCTGGGGTGTTGTTGACAGGCTGACGTTCCCTTTTTCTGAGCAAGATTTTCTCACTTTCCTTCAGAACCTGCCGGAATGAACAGATCACTGAACTGGGTGTTTCCTTGCAGACGTTTCCTGACCCAACTACAGAACATCATCAGTGCTAGAAGAGAGTGAGTTTCTGGAGAGGAGGAGGAGGGGGGAGAGGGGGACTGATGGGGCTGCTACCTGCCATGCTTCAGTCTTACCCACCTCCAGTTTGGAAAAATCTCTTCCTGGATTTTGCCCCTGGATGTCATGGCTTGAACATATTTGAGCTGGGGAGAGCCGGGGGGGGGGTAAGCCCGCAGTCACACATCAAAGACCCAGAGCCACGGGGGGGGGCGGGATACTTGTCACCCTCAACTTGCAACCTGTTGTGTGCAACCTCCGTCCCCATCTCTGCATTACAACTGATCACCCGTTGCCCTGCACTACAGCTCCCATGTTCCTTGGCCAGGAGGCCCTTTTGCTTGGTTACTTAGGGGGCAGGTGGCTGCTCAAATGAAACCCAGCCGTGGGGTCGACCCTCTTGGTGTTTGGGGGGGTGGAGCAAGCTGGGCCTCTGGGAACCAGGGTTGGGGGTTCAAAGGTGCTTCCTCAGCCTTGGCCCCTTAAGCTGCCCTGGACTCCACCTCCCAGTATCCCCCAGTCTTGACCTTCTCTCAGTCCAGGCAGCAGCCCTGAAGTGAAGGGACCTCAGGCTTCTGCTCGGGGCCAGGAGTTGGGACGGGAGGGGGGGGAAGGGGCCCTGAAAGTGGTTTGGCAAGACTCACAAAGGAGGAATTGTTGCCTCCACACCAGGAAAGAGCTGCTGTTGTTCCCAAAAAAGCACCCAGCAAGGTTGGATCCCTTACAAGCCGGATCCGGGTTTGGCCTCATCCTTCTTTCCTTGCTCCCTCTCTCCCTTTCCACTTAGCCATAACAATATTTCTGTGTGAGAATCAAGGTCAGCCCTGAGAAGGGTTTTGGGGATGGAAAAGTGTTTTGAAATAATTGGTGAGTGTGATTCATGAGAGCCATTTGGGGTGGGAATTGCAACTTGTTACTTTGTAGCCTGAGGGAGGGGATTTCAGTCTTGGCTTCACCTATGTGAGTGCCAATACTTTGTTTCCTAAATAAAATGTTCTTTGAGGAAGAAATCTTTGCCTTGAAGTTCTTTTAAATCATTTCATCTATTATTGGAACCATGACATTAACCCAAGACTCCAAATCTCTTTAAATCCACGGGGTCCTGAGCTCTGGTTGCCTATCCAAAGCCTTGGGAGGATGACAAAGACTCGGGGAAGAGCCCACGATGGAGAAAAAGGAAGAACTTGTCACCAGCACTATAGGCACTACATTGGCAGATGGAGTGCAGGCCATTGCGCCAATAGAGAGTGTGGTTTCGAAAACTCCAGTGTCAGGTGCGAAACCAAAGTGGGGGAGCAGATCTGGTCATCGGAACGGGCCTTGCCTAGTGGAGATTCTTGGCGTTCAGAGACGGCCCAGCAGAAGAGTTCCACGAAGGCCACTGAAGCTGAATGTCCACCAGCTGCCCGTGCAAGTCACATTCTCCTGATCGAAGAGAGGCTAAGATTTATGACAGCCATTTGGGGTGGGAATTGCAACTTGTTACTTTGTAGCCTGAGGGAGGGGATTTCAGTCTTGGGTTCACCCATGTAAGTGCCGATACATTGTTTACTAAATAAAATGTTCTTTAAGGAAGAAAGCTTTGCCTTGAAGTTCTTTCAAATGGTTTCATCTATGGGAACCATGAGAGCTGCTTGGCCTGGGACCCTGACAGGCCCTGCTGACCCGGGAGAGGAGCCCCCTCCCCCAGGATGCCCAGCATGGTGGCTGATAGCCTGTCTCTTCCATTTCTCTCATTTTAATCCTTTTCTGGCATTTTTTAAAAAAGTTTTCTTATATTGTAAGGGGCCCAGAGAGACAGTATCAGTAAGATGAGTGGCATAGAAAAGGAAGAATAAAGAAAGGGAGGGAGGGAGGGAGGGAGGGAGGAAGGACGAGGCCAAACCCGGATCCGGCTTGTAAGGGATCCAACCTTGCTGGGCGCTGTTTTGGGAACAACAGCAGCTCCTTCCTGATGCCAAGACAACAATTGCTTCTTTGTGAGTCTTCTCAAACCACTTTCAAGGCTGTCTTCTCCTCCCCCCCAACTCCTGGCCCCAAGCTGAAGCTGGAGGTCCCTTCACTTTGGGGATGCTGCCTGGACTGGGACAAGGTCGAGACTGGGGGATTATGAGAGGTGGAGTCCAGGCCGCCTAAAGTGGTGAAAGCTGAGGAAGTACCTTTGAACCCCTGATCCTGGTTCCCAGCTTGCTCCGTCCCCCCAAACACTCAGAGGGTCAACCCCACGGCTGGATTTCACTTGAGAAGCCACTTCCCCCCTAAGTAGCCAAGCGAAAGGGCCTCCTGGCCAAGGAACATGGGAGCTGTAGTGCAGGGATACAGAGGGTGAATGGCTGATTCTCTCAGTTGTAACGCAGAGATGGGGACGGAGGTTGCACACAACCAGTTGCAGGTTGAGGGTGGCAAGTGTCCCCCACCCCTTGGCTCTGAGTCTTTGATGTGGGGCTCTCCACCTTCTTGAGGACATCCAGACAAGAGGATCCCCCACCTCCTCTGGGTCTGGGGTGTTGTTGACAGGCTGACGTTCCCTTTTTCTGAGCAAGATTTTCTCACTTTCCTTCAGAACCTGCCGGAATGAACAGATCACTGAACTGGGTGTTTCCTTGCAGACGTTTCCTGACCCAACTACAGAACATCATCAGTGCTAGAAGAGAGTGAGTTTCTGGAGAGGAGGAGGAGAGGGGAGAGGGGGACTGATGGGGCTGCTACCTGCCATGCTTCAGTCTTACCCACCTCCAGTTTGGAAAAATCTCTTCCTGGATTTTGCCCCTGGATGTCATGGCTTGAACATATTTGAGCTGGGGAGAGCCAGGGGGGGTAAGCCCGCAGTCACACATCAAAGACCCAGAGCCACGGGGGGGGGGCGGGATACTTGTCACCCTCAACTTGCAACCTGTTGTGTGCAACCTCCGTCCCCATCTCTGCATTACAACTGATCACCCGTTGCCCTGCACTACAGCTCCCATGTTCCTTGGCCAGGAGGCCCTTTTGCTTGGTTACTTAGGGGGCAGGTGGCTGCTCAAATGAAACCCAGCCGTGGGGTCGACCCTCTTGGTGTTTGGGGGGGTGGAGCAAGCTGGGCCTCTGGGAACCAGGGTTGGGGGTTCAAAGGTGCTTCCTCAGCCTTGGCCCCTTAAGCTGCCCTGGACTCCACCTCCCAGTATCCCCCAGTCTCGACCTTCTCTCAGTCCAGGCAGCAGCCCTGAAGTGAAGGGACCTCAGGCTTCTGCTCGCGGCCAGGAGTTGGGACGGGAGGGGGGGAAGGGGCCCTGAAAGTGGTTTGGCAAGACTCACAAAGGAGGAATTGTTGCCTCCACACCAGGAAAGAGCTGCTGTTGTTCCCAAAAAAGCACCCAGCAAGGTTGGATCCCTTACAAGCCGGATCCGGGTTTGGCCTCATCCTTCTTTCCTTGCTCCCTCCCTCCCTTTCCACTTAGCCATAACAATATTTCTGTGTGAGAATCAAGGTCAGCCCTGAGAAGGGTTTTGGGGATGGAAAAGTGTTTTGAAATAATTGGTGAGTGTGATTCATGAGAGCCATTTGGGGTGGGAATTGCAACTTGTTACTTTGTAGCCTGAGGGAGGGGATTTCAGTCTTGGCTTCACCTATGTGAGTGCCAATACTTTGTTTCCTAAATAAAATGTTCTTTGAGGAAGAAATCTTTGCCTTGAAGTTCTTTTAAATCATTTCATCTATTATTGGAACCATGACATTAACCCAAGACTCCAAATCTCTTTAAATCCACGGGGTCCTGAGCTCTGGTTGCCTATCCAAAGCCTTGGGAGGATGACAAAGACTCGGGGAACAGCCCACGATGGAGAAAAAGGAAGAACTTGTCACCAGCACTATAGCCACTACATTGGCAGATGGAGTGCAGGCCATTGCGCCAATAGAGAGTGTGGTTTCGAAAACTCCAGCGTCAGGTGCGAAACCAAAGTGGGGGAGCAGATCTGGTCATCGGAACGGGCCTTGCCTAGTGGAGATTCTTGGCGTTCAGAGACGGCCCAGCAGAAGAGTTCCACGAAGGCCACTGAAGCTGAATGTCCACCAGCTGCCCGTGCAAGTCACATTCTCCTGACCGAAGAGAGGCTAAGATGTATGACAGCCATTTGGGGTGGGAATTGCAACTTGTTACTTTGTAGCCTGAGGGAGGGGATTTCAGTCTTGGGTTGACCCATGTAAGTGCCGATACATTGTTTCCTAAATAAAATGTTCTTTAAGGAAGAAAGCTTTGCCTTGAAGTTCTTTTAAATGGTTTTATCTATGGGAACCATGAGAGCTGCTTGGCCTGGGACCCCGACAAGCCCTGCTGACCCGGGAGAGGAGCCCCCTCCCCCGGGATGCCCAGCATGGTGGCTGATAGCCTGTCTCTTCCATTTCTCTCATTTTAATCCTTTTCTGGCATTTTTTTAAAACGTTTTCTTATATTGTAAGGGGCCCAGAGAGACAGTATCAGTAAGATGAGTGGCATAGAAAAGGAAGAATAAAGACAGGGAGGGAGGGAGGGAGGGAAGGAGGGAGGAAGGACGAGGCCAAACCCGGATCCGGCTTGTAAGGGATCCAACCTTGCTGGGCGCTGTTTTGGGAACAACAGCAGCTCCTTCCTGATGCCAAGACAACAATTGCTTCTTTGTGAGTCTTGTCAAACCACTTTATAGGCTGTCTTCCCCTCCCCCCCAACTCCTGGCCCCAAGCAGAAGCTGGAGGTCCCTTCACTTTGGGGCTGCTGCCTGGACTGGGACAAGGTCGAGACTGGGGGATTATGAGAGGTGGAGTCCAGGCCGCCTAAAGTGGTGAAAGCTGAGGAAGTACCTTTGAACCCCTGATCCTGGTTCCCAGCTTGCTCCGTCCCCCCAAACACTCAGAGGGTCAACCCCACGGCTGGATTTCACTTGAGAAGCCACTTCCCCCCTAAGTAGCCAAGCAAAAGGGCCTCCTGGCCAAGGAACATGGGAGCTGTAGTGCAGGGATACAGAGGGTGAATGGCTGATTCTCTCAGTTGTAACGCAGAGATGGGGACGGAGGTTGCACACAACCAGTTGCAGGTTGAGGGTGGCAAGTGTCCCCCACCCCTTGGCTCTGAGTCTTTGATGTGGGGCTCTCCACCTTCTTGAGGGGATCCAGACAAGAGGATCCCCCACCTCCTCTGGGTCTGGGGTGCTGTTGACAGGCTGACTTTCCCTTTTTCTGAGTTAAATTTTCTCACTTTCCTTCAGAACCTGCCGGAATGAACAGATCCCTGAGCTGGGTGTTTCCTTGCAGACGTTTCCTGACCCAACTACAGAACATCATCAGTGCTAGAAGAGAGTGAGTTTCTGGAGAGGAGGAGGAGGGGGGAGAAGAGGACAGATAGGACTGCTACCTGCCATGCTTCGGTCTTGCCCACCCCCAGTTTGGAAAAATCTCTTCCTGGATTTTGCCCCTGGATGTCATGGCTTGAACATATTTGAGCTGGGGAGAGCCGGGGAGGGGGGGAACCCGCAATTTCACATCAAAGACCCAGAGCCACGGAGGGGGGGACACTTGTCACCCTCAACTTGCAACCTGTTGTGTGCAACCTCCGTCCCCATCTCTGCATTACAACTGATCACCCGTTGCCCTGCACTACAGCTCCCATGTTCCTTGGCCAGGAGGCCCTTTTGCTTGGCTACTTAGGGGGCAGGTGGCTGCTCAAATGAAACCCAGCCATGGGGTTGACCCTCAGGGTGTTTGGGGGGGATGGAGCAAGCTGGGCCTCTGGGAACCAGGGTTGGGGGTTCAAAGGTGCTTCCTCAGCCTTGGCCCCTTCAGCTGCCCTGGACTCCACCTCCCAGAATCCCCCAGTCTCGACCCTGTCCCAGTCCATGCAGCAGCCCCGAAGTTGACCTCCGGCTTCTGCTCGGGCCCAGGAGTTGGGAGGGGAGGGGGGAAAGGGGCCCTGAAAGTGGTTTGGCAAGACTCACAAAGGAGGAATTGATGCCTCCACACCAGGAAAGAGCTGCTGTGCCGATTAGACATAAAAGAGTGCCGATACTTTGTTTCCTAAATAAAATGTTCTTTAAGGAAGAAAGCTTTGCCTTGAAGTTCTTTCAAATGGTTTCATCTATGGGAACCATGAGAGCTGCTTGGCCTGGGACCCTGACAGGCCCTGCTGACCCGGGAGAGGAGCCCCCTCCCCCAGGATGCCCAGCATGGTGGCTGATAGCCTGTCTCTTCCATTTCTCTCATTTTAATCCTTTTCTGGCATTTTTTAAAAAAGTTTTCTTATATTGTAAGGGGCCCAGAGAGACAGTATCAGTAAGATGAGTGGCATAGAAAAGGAAGAATAAAGAAAGGGAGGGAGGGAGGGAGGGAAGGAGGGAGGAAGGACGAGGCCAAACCCGGATCCGGCTTGTAAGGGATCCAACCTTGCTGGGCGCTGTTTTGGGAACAGCAGCAGCTTCTTCCTGATGCCAAGACAACAATTGCTTCTTTGTGAGTCTTCTCAAACCACTTTCAAGGCTGTCTTCTCCTCCCCCCCAACTCCTGGCCCCAAGCTGAAGCTGGAGGTCCCTTCACTTTGGGGATGCTGCCTGGACTGGGACAAGGTCGAGACTGGGGGATTATGAGAGGTGGAGTCCAGGCCGCCTAAAGTGGTGAAAGCTGAGGAAGTACCTTTGAACCCCTGATCCTGGTTCCCAGCTTGCTCCGTCCCCCCAAACACTCAGAGGGTCAACCCCACGGCTGGATTTCACTTGAGAAGCCACTTCCCCCCTAAGTAGCCAAGCGAAAGGGCCTCCTGGCCAAGGAACATGGGAGCTGTAGTGCAGGGATACAGAGGGTGAATGGCTGATTCTCTCAGTTGTAACGCAGAGATGGGGACGGAGGTTGCACACAACCAGTTGCAGGTTGAGGGTGGCAAGTGTCCCCCACCCCTTGGCTCTGAGTCTTTGATGTGGGGCTCTCCACCTTCTTGAGGACATCCAGACAAGAGGATCCCCCACCTCCTCTGGGTCTGGGGTGTTGTTGACAGGCTGACGTTCCCTTTTTCTGAGCAAGATTTTCTCACTTTCCTTCAGAACCTGCCGGAATGAACAGATCACTGAACTGGGTGTTTCCTTGCAGACGTTTCCTGACCCAACTACAGAACATCATCAGTGCTAGAAGAGAGTGAGTTTCTGGAGAGGAGGAGGAGGGGGGAGAGGGGGACTGATGGGGCTGCTACCTGCCATGCTTCAGTCTTACCCACCTCCAGTTTGGAAAAATCTCTTCCTGGATTTTGCCCCTGGATGTCATGGCTTGAACATATTTGAGCTGGGGAGAGCCGGGGGGGGGGGGGTAAGCCCGCAGTCACACATCAAAGACCCAGAGCCACGGGGGGGGGCGGGATACTTGTCACCCTCAACTTGCAACCTGTTGTGTGCAACCTCCGTCCCCATCTCTGCATTACAACTGATCACCCGTTGCCCTGCACTACAGCTCCCATGTTCCTTGGCCAGGAGGCCCTTTTGCTTGGTTACTTAGGGGGCAGGTGGCTGCTCAAATGAAACCCAGCCGTGGGGTCGACCCTCTTGGTGTTTGGGGGGGGTGGAGCAAGCTGGGCCTCTGGGAACCAGGGTTGGGGGTTCAAAGGTGCTTCCTCAGCCTTGGCCCCTTAAGCTGCCCTGGACTCCACCTCCCAGTATCCCCCAGTCTCGACCTTCTCTCAGTCCAGGCAGCAGCCCTGAAGTGAAGGGACCTCAGGCTTCTGCTCGGGGCCAGGAGTTGGGACGGGAGGGGGGGGAAGGGGCCCTTAAAGTGGTTTGGCAAGACTCACAAAGGAGGAATTGTTGCCTCCACACCAGGAAAGAGCTGCTGTTGTTCCCAAAAAAGCACCCAGCAAGGTTGGATCCCTTACAAGCCGGATCCGGGTTTGGCCTCATCCTTCTTTCCTTGCTCCCTCCCTCCCTTTCCACTTAGCCATAACAATATTTCTGTGTGAGAATCAAGGTCAGCCCTGAGAAGGGTTTTGGGGATGGAAAAGTGTTTTGAAATAATTGGTGAGTGTGATTCATGAGAGCCATTTGGGGTGGGAATTGCAACTTGTTACTTTGTAGCCTGAGGGAGGGGATTTCAGTCTTGGCTTCACCTATGTGAGTGCCAATACTTTGTTTCCTAAATAAAATGTTCTTTGAGGAAGAAATCTTTGCCTTGAAGTTCTTTTAAATCATTTCATCTATTATTGGAACCATGACATTAACCCAAGACTCCAAATCTCTTTAAATCCACGGGGTCCTGAGCTCTGGTTGCCTATCCAAAGCCTTGGGAGGATGACAAAGACTCGGGGAAACGCCCACGATGGAGAAAAAGGAAGAACTTGTCACCAGCACTATAGCCACTACATTGGCAGATGGAGTGCAGGCCATTGCGCCAATAGAGAGTGTGGTTTCGAAAACTCCAGCGTCAGGTGCGAAACCAAAGTGGGGGAGCAGATCTGGTCATCGGAACGGGCCTTGCCTAGTGGAGATTCTTGGCGTTCAGAGACGGCCCAGCAGAAGAGTTCCACGAAGGCCACTGAAGCTGAATGTCCACCAGCTGCTCGTGCAAGTCACATTCTCCTGATCGAAGAGAGGCTAAGATTTATGACAGCCATTTGGGGTGGGAATTGCAACTTGTTACTTTGTAGCCTGAGGGAGGGGATTTCAGTCTTGGGTTCACCCATGTAAGTGCCGATACATTGTTTCCTAAATAAAATGTTCTTTAAGGAAGAAAGCTTTGCCTTGAAGTTCTTTCAAATGGTTTCATCTATGGGAACCATGAGAGCTGCTTGGCCTGGGACCCTGACAGGCCCTGCTGACCCGGGAGAGGAGCCCCCTCCCCCAGGATGCCCAGCATGGTGGCTGATAGCCTGTCTCTTCCATTTCTCTCATTTTAATCCTTTTCTGGCATTTTTTAAAAAAGTTTTCTTATATTGTAAGGGGCCCAGAGAGACAGTATCAGTAAGATGAGTGGCATAGAAAAGGAAGAATAAAGAAAGGGAGGGAGGGAGGGAGGGAAGGAGGGAGGAAGGACGAGGCCAAACCCGGATCCGGCTTGTAAGGGATCCAACCTTGCTGGGTGCTGTTTTGGGAACAACAGCAGCTCCTTCCTGATGCCAAGACAACAATTGCTTCTTTGTGAGTCTTGTCAAACCACTTTATAGGCTGTCTTCTCCTCCCCCCCAACTCCTGGCCCCAAGCAGAAGCTGGAGGTCCCTTCACTTTGGGGATGCTGCCTGGACTGGGACAAGGTCGAGACTGGGGGATTATGAGAGGTGGAGTCCAGGCCGCCTAAAGTGGTGAAAGCTGAGGAAGTACCTTTGAACCCCTGATCCTGGTTCCCAGCTTGCTCCGTCCCCCCAAACACTCAGAGGGTCAACCCCACGGCTGGATTTCACTTGAGAAGCCACTTCCCCCCTAAGTAGCCAAGCGAAAGGGCCTCCTGGCCAAGGAACATGGGAGCTGTAGTGCAGGGATACAGAGGGTGAATGGCTGATTCTCTCAGTTGTAACGCAGAGATGGGGACGGAGGTTGCACACAACCAGTTGCAGGTTGAGGGTGGCAAGTGTCCCCCACCCCTTGGCTCTGAGTCTTTGATGTGGGGCTCTCCACCTTCTTGAGGACATCCAGACAAGAGGATCCCCCACCTCCTCTGGGTCTGGGGTGTTGTTGACAGGCTGACGTTCCCTTTTTCTGAGCAAGATTTTCTCACTTTCCTTCAGAACCTGCCGGAATGAACAGATCACTGAACTGGGTGTTTCCTTGCAGACGTTTCCTGACCCAACTACAGAACATCATCAGTGCTAGAAGAGAGTGAGTTTCTGGAGAGGAGGAGGAGAGGGGAGAGGGGGACTGATGGGGCTGCTACCTGCCATGCTTCAGTCTTACCCACCTCCAGTTTGGAAAAATCTCTTCCTGGATTTTGCCCCTGGATGTCATGGCTTGAACATATTTGAGCTGGGGAGAGCCAGGGGGGGTAAGCCCGCAGTCACACATCAAAGACCCAGAGCCACGGGGGGGGGGCGGGATACTTGTCACCCTCAACTTGCAACCTGTTGTGTGCAACCTCCGTCCCCATCTCTGCATTACAACTGATCACCCGTTGCCCTGCACTACAGCTCCCATGTTCCTTGGCCAGGAGGCCCTTTTGCTTGGTTACTTAGGGGGCAGGTGGCTGCTCAAATGAAACCCAGCCGTGGGGTCGACCCTCTTGGTGTTTGGGGGGGTGGAGCAAGCTGGGCCTCTGGGAACCAGGGTTCGGGGTTCAAAGGTGCTTCCTCAGCCTTGGCCCCTTAAGCTGCCCTGGACTCCACCTCCCAGTATCCCCCAGTCTCGACCTTCTCTCAGTCCAGGCAGCAGCCCTGAAGTGAAGGGACCTCAGGCTTCTGCTCGGGGCCAGGAGTTGGGACGGGAGGGGGGGAAGGGGCCCTGAAAGTGGTTTGGCAAGACTCATAAAGGAGGAATTGTTGCCTCCACACCAGGAAAGAGCTGCTGTTGTTCCCAAAAAAGCACCCAGCAAGGTTGGATCCCTTACAAGCCGGATCCGGGTTTGGCCTCATCCTTCTTTCCTTGCTCCCTCCCTCCCTTTCCACTTAGCCATAACAATATTTCTGTGTGAGAATCAAGGTCAGCCCTGAGAAGGGTTTTGGGGATGGAAAAGTGTTTTGAAATAATTGGTGAGTGTGATTCATGAGAGCCATTTGGGGTGGGAATTGCAACTTGTTACTTTGTAGCCTGAGGGAGGGGATTTCAGTCTTGGCTTCACCTATGTGAGTGCCAATACTTTGTTTCCTAAATAAAATGTTCTTTGAGGAAGAAATCTTTGCCTTGAAGTTCTTTTAAATCATTTCATCTATTATTGGAACCATGACATTAACCCAAGACTCCAAATCTCTTTAAATCCACGGGGTCCTGAGCTCTGGTTGCCTATCCAAAGCCTTGGGAGGATGACAAAGACTCGGGGAAGAGCCCACGATGGAGAAAAAGGAAGAACTTGTCACCAGCACTATAGGCACTACATTGGCAGATGGAGTGCAGGCCATTGCGCCAATAGAGAGTGTGGTTTCGAAAACTCCAGCGTCAGGTGCGAAACCAAAGTGGGGGAGCAGATCTGGTCATCGGAACGGGCCTTGCCTAGTGGAGATTCTTGGCGTTCAGAGACGGCCCAGCAGAAGAGTTCCACGAAGGCCACTGAAGCTGAATGTCCACCAGCTGCCCGTGCACGTCACATTCTCCTGATCGAAGAGAGGCTAAGATTTATGACAGCCATTTGGGGTGGGAATTGCAACTTGTTACTTTGTAGCCTGAGGGAGGGGATTTCAGTCTTGGGTTCACCCATGTAAGTGCCGATACATTGTTTACTAAATAAAATGTTCTTTAAGGAAGAAAGCTTTGCCTTGAAGTTCTTTCAAATGGTTTCATCTATGGGAACCATGAGAGCTGCTTGGCCTGGGACCCTGACAGGCCCTGCTGACCCGGGAGAGGAGCCCCCTCCCCCAGGATGCCCAGCATGGTGGCTGATAGCCTGTCTCTTCCATTTCTCTCATTTTAATCCTTTTCTGGCATTTTTTAAAAAAGTTTTCTTATATTGTAAGGGGCCCAGAGAGACAGTATCAGTAAGATGAGTGGCATAGAAAAGGAAGAATAAAGAAAGGGAGGGAGGGAGGGAGGGAAGGAGGGAGGAAGGACGAGGCCAAACCCGGATCCGGCTTGTAAGGGATCCAACCTTGCTGGGCGCTGTTTTGGGAACAGCAGCAGCTTCTTCCTGATGCCAAGACAACAATTGCTTCTTTGTGAGTCTTCTCAAACCACTTTCAAGGCTGTCTTCTCCTCCCCCCCAACTCCTGGCCCCAAGCTGAAGCTGGAGGTCCCTTCACTTTGGGGATGCTGCCTGGACTGGGACAAGGTCGAGACTGGGGGATTATGAGAGGTGGAGTCCAGGCCGCCTAAAGTGGTGAAAGCTGAGGAAGTACCTTTGAACCCCTGATCCTGGTTCCCAGCTTGCTCCGTCCCCCCAAACACTCAGAGGGTCAACCCCACGGCTGGATTTCACTTGAGAAGCCACTTCCCCCCTAAGTAGCCAAGCGAAAGGGCCTCCTGGCCAAGGAACATGGGAGCTGTAGTGCAGGGATACAGAGGGTGAATGGCTGATTCTCTCAGTTGTAACGCAGAGATGGGGACGGAGGTTGCACACAACCAGTTGCAGGTTGAGGGTGGCAAGTGTCCCCCACCCCTTGGCTCTGAGTCTTTGATGTGGGGCTCTCCACCTTCTTGAGGACATCCAGACAAGAGGATCCCCCACCTCCTCTGGGTCTGGGGTGTTGTTGACAGGCTGACGTTCCCTTTTTCTGAGCAAGATTTTCTCACTTTCCTTCAGAACCTGCCGGAATGAACAGATCACTGAACTGGGTGTTTCCTTGCAGACGTTTCCTGACCCAACTACAGAACATCATCAGTGCTAGAAGAGAGTGAGTTTCTGGAGAGGAGGAGGAGAGGGGAGAGGGGGACTGATGGGGCTGCTACCTGCCATGCTTCAGTCTTACCCACCTCCAGTTTGGAAAAATCTCTTCCTGGATTTTGCCCCTGGATGTCATGGCTTGAACATATTTGAGCTGGGGAGAGCCAGGGGGGGTAAGCCCGCAGTCACACATCAAAGACCCAGAGCCACGGGGGGGGGGGGCGGGATACTTGTCACCCTCAACTTGCAACCTGTTGTGTGCAACCTCCGTCCCCATCTCTGCATTACAACTGATCACCCGTTGCCCTGCACTACAGCTCCCATGTTCCTTGGCCAGGAGGCCCTTTTGCTTGGTTACTTAGGGGGCAGGTGGCTGCTCAAATGAAACCCAGCCGTGGGGTCGACCCTCTTGGTGTTTGGGGGGGTGGAGCAAGCTGGGCCTCTGGGAACCAGGGTTCGGGGTTCAAAGGTGCTTCCTCAGCCTTGGCCCCTTAAGCTGCCCTGGACTCCACCTCCCAGTATCCCCCAGTCTCGACCTTCTCTCAGTCCAGGCAGCAGCCCTGAAGTGAAGGGACCTCAGGCTTCTGCTCGGGGCCAGGAGTTGGGACGGGAGGGGGGGAAGGGGCCCTGAAAGTGGTTTGGCAAGACTCACAAAGGAGGAATTGTTGCCTCCACACCAGGAAAGAGCTGCTGTTGTTCCCAAAAAAGCACCCAGCAAGGTTGGATCCCTTACAAGCCGGATCCGGGTTTGGCCTCATCCTTCTTTCCTTGCTCCCTCCCTCCCTTTCCACTTAGCCATAACAATATTTCTGTGTGAGAATCAAGGTCAGCCCTGAGAAGGGTTTTGGGGATGGAAAAGTGTTTTGAAATAATTGGTGAGTGTGATTCATGAGAGCCATTTGGGGTGGGAATTGCAACTTGTTACTTTGTAGCCTGAGGGAGGGGATTTCAGTCTTGGCTTCACCTATGTGAGTGCCAATACTTTGTTTCCTAAATAAAATGTTCTTTGAGGAAGAAATCTTTGCCTTGAAGTTCTTTTAAATCATTTCATCTATTATTGGAACCATGACATTAACCCAAGACTCCAAATCTCTTTAAATCCACGGGGTCCTGAGCTCTGGTTGCCTATCCAAAGCCTTGGGAGGATGACAAAGACTCGGGGAAGAGCCCACGATGGAGAAAAAGGAAGAACTTGTCACCAGCACTATAGGCACTACATTGGCAGATGGAGTGCAGGCCATTGCGCCAATAGAGAGTGTGGTTTCGAAAACTCCAGCGTCAGGTGCGAAACCAAAGTGGGGGAGCAGATCTGGTCATCGGAACGGGCCTTGCCTAGTGGAGATTCTTGGCGTTCAGAGACGGCCCAGCAGAAGAGTTCCACGAAGGCCACTGAAGCTGAATGTCCACCAGCTGCCCGTGCAAGTCACATTCTCCTGATCGAAGAGAGGCTAAGATTTATGACAGCCATTTGGGGTGGGAATTGCAACTTGTTACTTTGTAGCCTGAGGGAGGGGATTTCAGTCTTGGGTTCACCCATGTAAGTGCCGATACATTCTTTACTAAATAAAATGTTCTTTAAGGAAGAAAGCTTTGCCTTGAAGTTCTTTCAAATGGTTTCATCTATGGGAACCATGAGAGCTGCTTGGCCTGGGACCCTGACAGGCCCTGCTGACCCGGGAGAGGAGCCCCCTCCCCCAGGATGCCCAGCATGGTGGCTGATAGCCTGTCTCTTCCATTTCTCTCATTTTAATCCTTTTCTGGCATTTTTTAAAAAAGTTTTCTTATATTGTAAGGGGCCCAGAGAGACAGTATCAGTAAGATGAGTGGCATAGAAAAGGAAGAATAAAGAAAGGGAGGGAGGGAAGGAGGGAGGAAGGACGAGGCCAAACCCGGATCCGGCTTGTAAGGGATCCAACCTTGCTGGGCGCTGTTTTGGGAACAGCAGCAGCTTCTTCCTGATGCCAAGACAACAATTGCTTCTTTGTGAGTCTTCTCAAACCACTTTCAAGGCTGTCTTCTCCTCCCCCCCCAACTCCTGGCCCCAAGCTGAAGCTGGAGGTCCCTTCACTTTGGGGATGCTGCCTGGACTGGGACAAGGTCGAGACTGGGGGATTATGAGAGGTGGAGTCCAGGCCGCCTAAAGTGGTGAAAGCTGAGGAAGTACCTTTGAACCCCTGATCCTGGTTCCCAGCTTGCTCCGTCCCCCCAAACACTCAGAGGGTCAACCCCACGGCTGGATTTCACTTGAGAAGCCACTTCCCCCCTAAGTAGCCAAGCGAAAGGGCCTCCTGGCCAAGGAACATGGGAGCTGTAGTGCAGGGATACAGAGGGTGAATGGCTGATTCTCTCAGTTGTAACGCAGAGATGGGGACGGAGGTTGCACACAACCAGTTGCAGGTTGAGGGTGGCAAGTGTCCCCCACCCCTTGGCTCTGAGTCTTTGATGTGGGGCTCTCCACCTTCTTGAGGACATCCAGACAAGAGGATCCCCCACCTCCTCTGGGTCTGGGGTGTTGTTGACAGGCTGACGTTCCCTTTTTCTGAGCAAGATTTTCTCACTTTCCTTCAGAACCTGCCGGAATGAACAGATCACTGAACTGGGTGTTTCCTTGCAGACGTTTCCTGACCCAACTACAGAACATCATCAGTGCTAGAAGAGAGTGAGTTTCTGGAGAGGAGGAGGAGAGGGGAGAGGGGGACTGATGGGGCTGCTACCTGCCATGCTTCAGTCTTACCCACCTCCAGTTTGGAAAAATCTCTTCCTGGATTTTGCCCCTGGATGTCATGGCTTGAACATATTTGAGCTGGGGAGAGCCAGGGGGGGTAAGCCCGCAGTCACACATCAAAGACCCAGAGCCACGGGGGGGGGGGGGCGGGATACTTGTCACCCTCAACTTGCAACCTGTTGTGTGCAACCTCCGTCCCCATCTCTGCATTACAACTGATCACCCGTTGCCCTGCACTACAGCTCCCATGTTCCTTGGCCAGGAGGCCCTTTTGCTTGGTTACTTAGGGGGCAGGTGGCTGCTCAAATGAAACCCAGCCGTGGGGTCGACCCTCTTGGTGTTTGGGGGGGTGGAGCAAGCTGGGCCTCTGGGAACCAGGGTTGGGGGTTCAAAGGTGCTTCCTCAGCCTTGGCCCCTTAAGCTGCCCTGGACTCCACCTCCCAGTATCCCCCAGTCTCGACCTTCTCTCAGTCCAGGCAGCAGCCCTGAAGTGAAGGGACCTCAGGCTTCTGCTCGGGGCCAGGAGTTGGGACGGGAGGGGGGGAAGGGGCCCTGAAAGTGGTTTGGCAAGACTCACAAAGGAGGAATTGTTGCCTCCACACCAGGAAAGAGCTGCTGTTGTTCCCAAAAAAGCACCCAGCAAGGTTGGATCCCTTACAAGCCGGATCCGGGTTTGGCCTCATCCTTCTTTCCTTGCTCCCTCCCTCCCTCCCTTTCCACTTAGCCATAACAATATTTCTGTGTGAGAATCAAGGTCAGCCCTGAGAAGGGTTTTGGGGATGGAAAAATGTTTTGAAATAATTGGTGAGTGTGATTCATGAGAGCCATTTGGGGTGGGAATTGCAACTTGTTACTTTGTAGCCTGAGGGAGGGGATTTCAGTCTTGGCTTCACCTATGTGAGTGCCAATACTTTGTTTCCTAAATAAAATGTTCTTTGAGGAAGAAATCTTTGCCTTGAAGTTCTTTTAAATCATTTCATCTATTATTGGAACCATGACATTAACCCAAGACTCCAAATCTCTTTAAATCCACGGGGTCCTGAGCTCTGGTTGCCTATCCAAAGCCTTGGGAGGATGACAAAGACTCGGGGAACAGCCCACGATGGAGAAAAAGGAAGAACTTGTCACCAGCACTATAGCCACTACATTGGCAGATGGAGTGCAGGCCATTGCGCCAATAGAGAGTGTGGTTTCGAAAACTCCAGCGTCAGGTACGAAACCAAAGTGAGGGAGCAGATCTGGTCATCGGAACGGGCCTTGCCTAGTGGAGATTCTTGGCGTTCAGAGACGGCCCAGCAGAAGAGTTCCACGAAGGCCACTGAAGCTGAATGTCCACCAGCTGCCCGTGCAAGTCACATTCTCCTGACCGAAGAGAGGCTAAGATTTATGACAGCCATTTGGGGTGGGAATTGCAACTTGTTACTTTGTAGCCTGAGGGAGGGGATTTCAGTCTTGGGTTGACCCATGTAAGTGCCGATACATTGTTTCCTAAATAAAATGTTCTTTAAGGAAGAAAGCTTTGCCTTGAAGTTCTTTCAAATGGTTTCATCTATGGGAACCATGAGAGCTGCTTGGCCTGGGACCCTGACAGGCCCTGCTGACCCGGGAGAGGAGCCCCCTCCCCCAGGATGCCCAGCATGGTGGCTGATAGCCTGTCTCTTCCATTTCTCTCATTTTAATCCTTTTCTGGCATTTTTAAAAAAGTTTTCTTATATTGTAAGGGGCCCAGAGAGACAGTATCAGTAAGATGAGTGGCATAGAAAAGGAAGAATAAAGAAAGGGAGGGAGGGAGGGAGGGAAGGAGGGAGGAAGGACGAGGCCAAACCCGGATCCGGCTTGTAAGGGATCCAACCTTGCTGGGCGCTGTTTTGGGAACAGCAGCAGCTTCTTCCTGATGCCAAGACAACAATTGCTTCTTTGTGAGTCTTCTCAAACCACTTTCAAGGCTGTCTTCCCCTCCCCCCCAACTCCTGGCCCCAAGCAGAAGCTGGAGGTCCCTTCACTTTGGGGTTGCTGCCTGGACTGGGACAAGGTCGAGACTGGGGGATTATGAGAGGTGGAGTCCAGGCCGCCTAAAGTGGTGAAAGCTGAGGAAGTACCTTTGAACCCCTGATCCTGGTTCCCAGCTTGCTCCGTCCCCCCAAACACTCAGAGGGTCAACCCCACGGCTGGATTTCACTTGAAAAGCCACTTCCCCCCTAAGTAGCCAAGCGAAAGGGCCTCCTGGCCAAGGAACATGGGAGCTGTAGTGCAGGGATACAGAGGGTGAATGGCTGATTCTCTCAGTTGTAACGCAGAGATGGGGACGGAGGTTGCACACAACCAGTTGCAGGTTGAGGGTGGCAAGTGTCCCCCACCCCTTGGCTCTGAGTCTTTGATGTGGGGCTCTCCACCTTCTTGAGGGGATCCAGACAAGAGGATCCCCCACCTCCTCTGGGTCTGGGGTGTTGTTGACAGGCTGACGTTCCCTTTTTCTGAGCAAGATTTTCTCACTTTCCTTCAGAACCTGCCGGAATGAACAGATCACTGAACTGGGTGTTTCCTTGCAGACGTTTCCTGACCCAACTACAGAACATCATCAGTGCTAGAAGAGAGTGAGTTTCTGGAGAGGAGGAGGAGAGGGGAGAGGGGGACTGATGGGGCTGCTACCTGCCATGCTTCAGTCTTACCCACCTCCAGTTTGGAAAAATCTCTTCCTGGATTTTGCCCCTGGATGTCATGGCTTGAACATATTTGAGCTGGGGAGAGCCAGGGGGGGTAAGCCCGCAGTCACACATCAAAGACCCAGAGCCACGGGGGGGGGGGGGCGGGATACTTGTCACCCTCAACTTGCAACCTGTTGTGTGCAACCTCCGTCCCCATCTCTGCATTACAACTGATCACCCGTTGCCCTGCACTACAGCTCCCATGTTCCTTGGCCAGGAGGCCCTTTTGCTTGGTTACTTAGGGGGCAGGTGGCTGCTCAAATGAAACCCAGCCGTGGGGTCGACCCTCTTGGTGTTTGGGGGGGTGGAGCAAGCTGGGCCTCTGGGAACCAGGGTTCGGGGTTCAAAGGTGCTTCCTCAGCCTTGGCCCCTTAAGCTGCCCTGGACTCCACCTCCCAGTATCCCCCAGTCTCGACCTTCTCTCAGTCCAGGCAGCAGCCCTGAAGTGAAGGGACCTCAGGCTTCTGCTCAGGGCCAGGAGTTGGGACGGGAGGGGGGGAAGGGGCCCTGAAAGTGGTTTGGCAAGACTCACAAAGGAGGAATTGTTGCCTCCACACCAGGAAAGAGCTGCTGTTGTTCCCAAAAAAGCACCCAGCAAGGTTGGATCCCTTACAAGCCGGATCCGGGTTTGGCCTCATCCTTCTTTCCTTGCTCCCTCCCTCCCTTTCCACTTAGCCATAACAATATTTCTGTGTGAGAATCAAGGTCAGCCCTGAGAAGGGTTTTGGGGATGGAAAAGTGTTTTGAAATAATTGGTGAGTGTGATTCATGAGAGCCATTTGGGGTGGGAATTGCAACTTGTTACTTTGTAGCCTGAGGGAGGGGATTTCAGTCTTGGCTTCACCTATGTGAGTGCCAATACTTTGTTTCCTAAATAAAATGTTCTTTGAGGAAGAAATCTTTGCCTTGAAGTTCTTTTAAATCATTTCATCTATTATTGGAACCATGACATTAACCCAAGACTCCAAATCTCTTTAAATCCACGGGGTCCTGAGCTCTGGTTGCCTATCCAAAGCCTTGGGAGGATGACAAAGACTCGGGGAACAGCCCACGATGGAGAAAAAGGAAGAACTTGTCACCAGCACTATAGCCACTACATTGGCAGATGGAGTGCAGGCCATTGCGCCAATAGAGAGTGTGGTTTCGAAAACTCCAGCGTCAGGTGCGAAACCAAAGTGAGGGAGCAGATCTGGTCATCGGAACGGGCCTTGCCTAGTGGAGATTCTTGGCGTTCAGAGACGGCCCAGCAGAAGAGTTCCATGAAGGCCACTGAAGCTGAATGTCCACCAGCTGCCCGTGCAAGTCACATTCTCCTGACCGAAGAGAGGCTAAGATTTATGACAGCCATTTGGGGTGGGAATTGCAACTTGTTACTTTGTAGCCTGAGGGAGGGGATTTCAGTCTTGGGTTGACCCATGTAAGTGCCGATACATTGTTTCCTAAATAAAATGTTCTTTAAGGAAGAAAGCTTTGCCTTGAAGTTCTTTCAAATGGTTTCATCTATGGGAACCATGAGAGCTGCTTGGCCTGGGACCCTGACAGGCCCTGCTGACCCGGGAGAGGAGCCCCCTCCCCCAGGATGCCCAGCATGGTGGCTGATAGCCTGTCTCTTCCATTTCTCTCATTTTAATCCTTTTCTGGCATTTTTAAAAAAGTTTTCTTATATTGTAAGGGGCCCAGAGAGACAGTATCAGTAAGATGAGTGGCATAGAAAAGGAAGAATAAAGAAAGGGAGGGAGGGAGGGAAGGAGGGAGGAAGGACGAGGCCAAACCCGGATCCGGCTTGTAAGGGATCCAACCTTGCTGGGCGCTGTTTTGGGAACAGCAGCAGCTTCTTCCTGATGCCAAGACAACAATTGCTTCTTTGTGAGTCTTCTCAAACCACTTTCAAGGCTGTCTTCCCCTCCCCCCCAACTCCTGGCCCCAAGCAGAAGCTGGAGGTCCCTTCACTTTGGGGTTGCTGCCTGGACTGGGACAAGGTCGAGACTGGGGGATTATGAGAGGTGGAGTCCAGGCCGCCTAAAGTGGTGAAAGCTGAGGAAGTACCTTTGAACCCCTGATCCTGGTTCCCAGCTTGCTCCGTCCCCCCAAACACTCAGAGGGTCAACCCCACGGCTGGATTTCACTTGAGAAGCCACTTCCCCCCTAAGTAGCCAAGCGAAAGGGCCTCCTGGCCAAGGAACATGGGAGCTGTAGTGCAGGGATACAGAGGGTGAATGGCTGATTCTCTCAGTTGTAACGCAGAGATGGGGACGGAGGTTGCACACAACCAGTTGCAGGTTGAGGGTGGCAAGTGTCCCCCACCCCTTGGCTCTGAGTCTTTGATGTGGGGCTCTCCACCTTCTTGAGGGGATCCAGACAAGAGGATCCCCCACCTCCTCTGGGTCTGGGGTGTTGTTGACAGGCTGACGTTCCCTTTTTCTGAGCAAGATTTTCTCACTTTCCTTCAGAACCTGCCGGAATGAACAGATCCCTGAGCTGGGTGTTTCCTTGCAGACGTTTCCTGACCCAACTACAGAACATCATCAGTGCTAGAAGAGAGTGAGTTTCTGGAGAGGAGGAGGGGGGAGAGGGGGACTGATAGGGCTGCTAGCTGCCGGGCTTTAATCCTGCCCACCCCAGTTTGGAGAAATCTCTTCCTAGATTTTGCCCCTGGATGTCATGGCTTGAACATATTTGACGTGGGGAGAGCCGGGGGGGGGGGAACCTGCAGCTTCACATCAAAGACCCAGAGCCAAGGGGGGGGACACTTGTTACCCTCAACCTGAAACTGCCTGGGTTTTGGGGGGGAACGGAGCAAGTTGGGAACGAGGGTTGGGAGTTCAAAGGTGCTTCCTCAGCTTTGGCCCTTCAGGCGGCCTGGACCACCTCCCAGAATCCCCCAGTCTCGACTTTGTCCCAGTCCAGGCAGCAGGCCTGAATTGAAGGGACCTCCGGCTTCTTCTCGGGACCAGGAGATGGGAGGGGAGGGGGAGAGAGCCTTGAAAGTGGTTTGACAAGACTCACAAAGAAGCAATTGTTGCCTCGGAATCAGGAAGGAGCTACTGTTGTTCCCAAAACAGAGCCCAGCAAGGTTGGATCCCTTACAAGCCGGATCCGGGTTTGGCCTCGTCCTTCTTCCCTCCTTCCCTCCCTCCCTCCCTCCCTTTCTTTATTCTTCCTTTTCTATGCCACTCATCTCAGTGATACTGTCTCTCTGGGCCTCTTACAATATAAGAAAAATTTTCTAACAATGCCAGAAAAGAATTAAAATGAGAGAAATGGAAGAGACAGGCTATCAACCACCATGCTGGGCATCCTGGGGGAGGGGGCTCCTCTTCCGGGTCAGCAGGGCCCTGTCGGGGTCTCAGGCCAAGCAGCTCTCATGGTTCCCATAGAGAAGCATTTCAAAGAACTTCAAGGCAAAGCTTTCTTCCTTAAAGAACATTTTATTTAGGAAACAAAGTATCGGCACTTACATGGGTGAACCCAAGACTGAAATCTTCTCCCTCAGGCTACAAAGTAACAAGTTGCAATTCCCACCCCAATGGCTGTCATAAATCTTAGCCTCTCTTCGATCAGGAGAATGTTACTTGCCGGGGCAGCTGGTGGACATTCAGCTTCAGTGGCCTTCGTGGAACTCTTCTGCTGGGCCGTCTCTGAACGCCAAGAATCTCCACTAGGCAAGGCCCATTCCGATGACCAGATCTGATCTCGTACTTTGGTTTCGCACCTGATGCTGGAGTTTCCAAAACCACACTCTCTATTGGGGCAATGGCCTGCAATCCATCTGCCGATGTAGCAGTCGTGGCTCTGGTGCTGGTGACAAGTTCTTCCTTTTTCTCCATCGTGGGCTCTTCCCTGAGTCTTTGTCATCCTCCCAAGGCTTTGGATAGGCAACCGGAGCTCAGGACCCCGTGGATTTAAAGTGATTTGGAGTCTTCGGTTAATGTCATGGTTCCAATAATAGATGAAATGATTTAAAAGAACTTCAAGGCAAAGATTTCTTCCTTAAAGTACATTTTATTTAGGAAACAAAGTATTGGCACTCACATAGGTGAATCCAAGACTGAAATCCCCTCCCTCAGGCTATAAAGTAACAAGTTGCAATTCCCACCCCAAATGGCTCTCATGAATCACACTCACCAATTATTTCCCAACTTTTCCACTGGCCAAAACCCTTATCAGGGCTGACCTTGATTCTCACACAGAAATATTGTTATGGCTAACTGAGGAACTTAAGATCCTCCTACCCACTCCTTCGTCTAAAATCTCTAAACTAAATTGTGGCAATGAAGACAAAATGAAAAATGGTTTCAGTTCAGTTTGTCGCAGTGTTGACAGAAGGGGAGTCCAGTTCTCAGACTCCGCTGGGAGGTCAGGAATAGTCCCGGACCGATTAGACCCATCGAGGAGCGTCACTTCTTAGTGACCGGAGAAACAGACTTTTTCCGTGACCTTCTGCCCCCCCCACCTGGACCTTCAGGCCTTCGGGGTGCCCCCTGGCCCCCCATGCTTCACCCGAGGGGGAGGAATATGGTCGAATGACCTGGCCGAGGGCCCATCAGCCCCTGCGCTCCGCCGCCTGCCCCTCAGCTGAGCATGGAGGAGGCCAAACCCGGATCCGGCTTGTAAGGGATCCAACCATGCTGGGCGCTGTTTTGGGAACAACAGCAGCTCCTTCCTGGTGCGGAGGCAACAATTGCTCCCTTGTGAGTCTTGCCAAACCCCTTTCAGGGCTCCCCCCTCCACTCCCATCTCCTTGCCCCGAGCAGAAGCCAGAGGTCCCTTCACTTCGGGGCTGCTGCCTGGACTGGGACAAGGCCGAGACTGGGGGATTCTGGGAGGTGGAGTCCAGGGCGGCTGAAGGGGCCAAGGCTGAGGAAGCACCTTTGAACCCCCGACCCTGGTTCCCACAAGACCAGCTTGCTCCGTCCCCCCAAACACTAAGAGGGTCAACCCCACGGCTGGGTTTCTTTTGAGCAGCCACCTCCCCCCCCCAAGAAGCCAAGCAAAAGGGCCTCCTGGCCAAGGAACATGGGAGCTGTAGTGCCGGGCAACGGGTGGTGAACAGCTGATTCTGCTCAGTTGCAAAGCAGAGATGGGGACGGAGGTTGCACACGACCGGTTGCAGGTTGAAGGTGGCAAGTCTTCCCCCCCCCTTGGCTCTGCGGAACCGATTAGGTGGTTCCGCCCCAGATGTCTGATGGACCCAGAGAGCTTTCAGAGGACGCTTGGGGAAATACCGGATTCTCTCATTCTCGGTTCGGCAGAGTCCCTGGTTACGGCCTGGAATATGGCTGCGAAGGGGGCTCTTGACCGGATTGCGCCGCTGCGACCTCTCTGTGGTAGCAGACCCAGGAGATCTCCTTGGTTCACTGAGGAACTCAGGGGGATGAAGCGCCAGAAGAGATGTCTAGAGAAGCGATGGAGGAAAAGTAAATCCATATCTGACCGAACACTTTTAAGATCTTATATCAAGATTTATCAGGTGGCGCTCAAGGCGGCAAGATGCGCGTATCATTCCGCCTTGATTGCATCTGCGGAATCCCGCCCAGCCGCCCTGTTTAGGGTAACTCGCTCCCTCCTTAATCAGGGGGGGGTTGATGCACCCTTGCACGGTAGTGCTGAGGACTTTAATAAGTTTTTCACGGATAAAATCGCCCAGATTCGGATGGACCTTGACTCCAATTGGAATGCAGTGTCGGCTGATAATGATTCAGTCGAGATGACAGGGACTCGTCTTGATCCTGTTGTGTGGGAGGACTTTGACCCTGTGGCACCCGATGAAGTGGACAAGGCCATTGGAGCTGTGACTTCCGCCACCTGTTTATTGGATCCGTGCCCCTCCTGCCTGGTTTCAGCCAGCAGGGAGGTGACGCGGGGCTGGGTTCAGGAGATTGTCAATGCTTCTTTGAGGGAGGGGTTCTTTCCGGCTCCCTGCAAGGAGGCAATTGTGCGCCCCCTCCTGAAGAAGCCTTCCCTGGACCCAGCTGTATTAAACAACTTACCGTCCTGTCTCCAATCTTCCCTTTATAGGGAAGGTTGTTGAGAAGGTGGTGTCACTCCAGCTCCAACGGTCCTTGGATGAGGCCGATTATCTGGGCCCTCAACAGTCAGGATTCAGGCTCGGCTACTCCACGGAAACTGCTTTGGTCGCGCTGACGGATGATCTCTGGCGGGCCCGGGATAAGGGATTTTCCACTATCCTGGTGCTACTTGACCTCTCAGCGGCTTTCGATACCATTGACCATGGTATCCTTCTGCATCGACTGGAGGGGTTGGGGGTTGGAGGCACTGTTTTGCAGTGGTTCACCTCCTACCTCACTGGTCGGTCGCAGTCGGTGTTGGCAGGGGGTCAGAGGTCGACCCCTAGGTTCCTCCCTTGTGGGGTCCCTCAGGGATCGGTCCTCTCCCCTCTGCTGTTTAATATCTACATGAAACCGCTGGGTGAGATCATCCGACAACACGGGGTGAGATATCATCAGTATGCTGATGATACCCAGCTTTACATCTCCACCCCGTGTCATTTCAGTGAAGCAGCGGAAGTGATGTGCCGATGTCTGGAGGCTGTTAGGGTTTGGATGGGTGCCAACAGGCTCAAGCTCAACCCCGACAAGACGGAGTGGCTATGGATTCTGCCTCCCAAAGATAGTTCAATCTATCCGTCCATTAGCCTGGGGGGGAGCTTTTGACCCCCTCGGAGAATGTCCGCAACTTGGGCGTCCTCCTCGATCCACAGCTAAATTTGGAACATCATTTTTCGGCTGTGGCGAGGAGGACATTTGCCCAGGTTCGCCTGGTGCACCAGTTGCGGGCCCTATTTTGGACCGGGAGTCTCTTCTCACAGTCACTCATGCCCTTAATCACCTCGAGGTTCGACTACTGCAATGCTCTCTACATGGGGCTACCTTTGAAAAATGTTCGGAGACTTCAGGTAATGCAGAATGCAGCCGCGCGAGCAGTGTTGGGGCCTGCCCAGAAATGCCCACATTTCAGCATCACTCCGCGAGCTGCATTGGCTGCCAATTGGTCTCCGAACCCAATTCAAAGTGTTGGTTATCACCTATAAAGCCCTACATGGCATCGGACCAGGTATTTACGGGACCGTCTGCTGCCCCATGAATCCCAGCGGCCGGTTAGGGCCCACAGAGTCGGCCTTCTCCAGGTCCCGTCAGCCAACAGTGTCACCTGGCGGGGCCTAGGGAAGAGCCTTCTCTGTTGCGGCCCCGGCCCTCTGGAACCAACTCCCCCGGAGATCCGTGTCGCCCCCACCCTCTCCGCCTTTCGTAAATTACTCAAAAACACATCTCTGCCGGCAGGCCTGGGGTAGTTAACATCTTGCCCCAAGCCAGTGTATGTCTGTGTGTATGCTGAATGATTGGTTTTTTAAAAAAATTAAGAGGTTTATATTTACATGTATTTTTATATGTTGATTTCTACTGTGTTGTGAGCCGCCCTGAGTTCTCCGGAATAGGGCGGCATAGAAATCGAATAAATAATAATAATAATAATAATAATAATAATAATAATAATAATAATAATAATAATAATAATAATAATAATAATAATAATAATAATAATAATGGGCAGAAAACGGTTTGAGCTGTGCCATCCAGGGGCAAAATCCAGGCAGAGATTTTTCCAAAATGGGGGGGCAGGACTGAAGCAAGGACGATAGCAGCCCCATTAGTCCTCCCTCTCCCCCCTCCTCCTCCTCTCCCAGAAACTCACTCTCTTCTAGCACTGATGATGTTCTGTAGTTGGGTCAGGAAACGTCTGCAAGGAAACACCCAGCTCAGGGATCTGTTCATTCCGGCAGGTTCTGTAGGAAAGTTAGAAAATCCCGCTCAGAAAAAGGGAAAGTACAGCAGCCCCAAGACCCAGAGGAGGTGGGGGGGATCCCCTTGTCTGGATACCCAAAGGGGATGGGGCTAATCAGCCACGTATCCGGGGTGCTTTCCTTTGGATTGCTGCACTGAGCAGGGGCTGGGCTGGATGACCTCAGGGAACATTTCAAACTGTAGGATTCCCTCCGTGACATCCGTCCTGGCAGAGATCAAATCCGTCAACTTCTTTTGTGTAAACACAACTACTTCCTGATCTGTAGCCACGAAAATCCTTTCTCACACAGAGCCTTTTCTCCCACCGTCCCCCCCACAGAAATCCACCCCCCCTTTTCTGGCCTATAAATGCCTCCATTCCCCTCGTAGGAGGAAAGCCTGGAGTTGCCTCTGAGCAGACTTGCTACCTGTGGAGGCCGAGGGACAGGTGAGTGTGGCTCTCCCACCTCTGGGCACCTGACAGGTGAGGCCCCCCCTGCATTAGATTCCTACTCTCTCTGTCTCTCTCTCTCTCTCTCTCTCTCTCATTCTCTCTGTCTGTCTGTCTGTCTGTCTGTCTGTCTGTCTGTCTGTCTGTCTGTCTGTCTGTGTCTCTCTCTCTCTCTCTCTCTCTCTCTCTCTCTCTCTCTCCCCACCTGCACGCACCACTTTCAGGGGGCTGCAGACAATGTCCAAGTTCCAGCAGGGGATCTGTGGGAGTCAAGGACAAAGGGGTCTACCAGGGGATCTCTGGGGAAGAGAGCCTTTTTGGGGTGCCCTTCTGTCCTGTACGTAGGCAATGCAGGATCCACTGTGACCACCCTCCCAAGGCCTGAAGAAGTAGGGAGAAACGGGGTCCAGCTGGGCAAGTGAAAAAGTGCAAAGCAAAGTGTGGGACTCCCAGCTTGGCCCCAGGTTGGACTTCCCCCCCATCTCACCCCCCCTTTCCTCCCCCCCAGTTCTCTGTGCAGGGAAGGAAGGAAGACCATGGGGCGATTCATCTTCGTGAGCTTCGGCTTGCTGGTCGTGGCCGTCTCCCTGAGTGGTGAGTTCGAGCAGGGTCCCTCGTGTCCGGAGAGGCCAAAGCTCTCCCACCTCCAACCCCTTCCTGATTTGACCCCCCCAGAATCCTCTCCCCAAAGTTGCTTTTATTCCCGCTTGGCTCCTTCTGCCACTCAGATCCCACCTTCTCTCTCTGCCCCAAGACTCAGGACTGTGTGCAGCGACACAAAACCAAGCAAAATTAACACCACTGAAATGCAGAATTAATTAATTAAGAATGAAGTAAAACCCTTGGGGAAAATGCATGCATTGATTATGAAAAGTAGGGTGCCCCTCCCCCACCTCTTGCTAGGGATTTCTCTCCATGGAGCCACACAAGGGGTGAGACCCTTCCCCATCTGCTGAAGAGCTGAGCCCCTGCTGGGGGCGTCTTCAGATGGGCCCTTCCTGGGCAAGGGGGAGCAGGGGGCAGCCCCATCTGCCTCTAAACGCATTGAGCAGTTTGGGGGCACCCAGGAGGCGAGAGGCGATCCCTTAGGACAGACCCACCCGATCCCCCTTCCTTTGCACCGGTCAACAGCCTGGCTGCTTCCTTCCCCAGAAATTGCAATTTGGAGGCTTTCAAGGGCAGCCCCACCTCAAGGGCATTGCAGTAGTCTGGACAGGTTGCAACCAAAGTGGGGATAATTCTGCTAAGTCTGAATGGCTCAGGATGCTTCACGGTTTTTATTTATTAATTCCTGTGTATCCTGCCTTTATTATTAGTATTACTACTATTAGTAGTAGTAGTAATAGTAGTAGTAGTAGTAGTAATTATACTACCAATAATTCAAGGCAATAAACATACATGATATTCTTTCCTCCTTCTGTTTTCCCTCAACAACAACCCTGTGAGGTGGGTTAAGCTGAGAGAGAATGATTGACATCCTACATAAGGCGGGACTAGAATTCCCCGTCTCCTTGTGATTGGCCCAGAACCACCCAGCTGACTTCCAGGGCTGAAGTGGGACTAGAACTCCTGGTCTCCCGCTTCCTAGCCAGCTGCTCTAACCACTAGGCCAAATTGGCTCAGTTGGGACTTGAGGCCAGGCAGGTCTGGCAAAGGTTAATCTATTCCTCCTCCCCCCCCTCTTCTCATTGGGCATTCTCTCTTCCCACAAAGGTACTGCAGCTGATTGTCCCTCTGATTGGTCCTCCCATGAAGGGCATTGCTACAAGCACTTCATAAAATGGATGAACTGGGCTGATGCAGAGGTGAGGGTCTTTGTGTGCCTGAGGGTCTCCCAGCCCAGGCCGAGATGTGCAAAAGCCCCCAGGTCGGCCCTCTGGCTAGGATGGGAGGGAGGGAGACTCGGCAGGGGGGGGGGATGGAAAGGGAGCCCTGAGAGGCAGATATCCTGGGGAGTCTCCCTCGGAGCCCCCTGCAGCCCCCTTCTCCGCCGGTCCCTCCGCTGCCTCCTCCGGGCATCAGGTGGGGGGAGGGCAGCAGCCTCATCTGTGGGATTGGCAGCTTTCCTGGCTTCTTTTCCTGCCCTCCTGCCACACGTCTCCCCCCCCCAGGCCTTTCCTCAAGGTGGCCCTTTTTTAAAAAAAATATTTTTATTCCACTTTGCTTATTTTTTACAAATAACGGAAGGTGGCCAGCACACACAATAGTCCTTTGTCCTTCTGTTTTCCCCAGAACAACAACCCTGTGAGGTGGACAGGTCTGAGAGGGAGGGGACTGGCCCCAAGTCACCCGGCCACTTCCATGCCTCAGGCGGGACTAGAACTCCCACTTCCTGGCTGCTAGCCTGGTGCCTTCCCCCCTGGAGCAAACTGGGAGGAGGGAGGGAGTTGTGGCAGAGGCCAGAGGGGGGATCAGAGACCCCTCAGAGACCATGTCAGGCTGGAGAAGCCTTGGGGGGGGTCAGGGAGGGGTCTGGTTCAGTTAGGCAGCCTCCCCCTTCTCCTATCTCCCAGGTCTGGACAGGCCTTTGTCCGGAATGACGGAGGGGGTTGGACTAGATGACCTCGAGGCCCCTTCCCGCTCTGTGTCGCCTGAGTGTGCCTGGAGGTCTCAGGTGCTCTGAAGAGCCGGGCAGAAGAGGGCTTGGGGGTCTCCCCAAATCTTGAAGGCTGAGCTGCCTTTGGCCACCCTCAAAACTCTTTTTTTGCTCCTTCCTCTGGGAAACTCGGAGGGGGAGGAGGAGGAGGAGGAGGAGGAGGAGGAGAAACAGGAGGGGGGGAGGAGGAGGGGTGGGCGAGGGGGAGGAGGGGGAGGAGAAACAGGAGGAGGAGGGAGAGGAGGGAGGGGGAGGGGGAGGAGGAGGAGGGGGAGGGGGAAGAAGAGGAGGAGGAGGAGGAGAAACAGGAAGGGGGAGGAGGAGGAGGGAGGGGGAGGGGAGGAGGGGGAGGAGAAACAGGAGGAGGAGGGAGAGGAGGGAGGGGGGAGGAGGAGGAGGGGGAGGGGAGGAGGGGGAGGAGAAACAGGAGGAGGGAGAGGGGGAGGGGGAGGCCCCTTTGCTGAGCCAGAGGGGCTCCCCCCTCGGACAGGGAGCAGGGGGTGAGCAGAGCCCTCTGCCCAAAAGGCTTGTCCTGGCTTCTGTCTGGGGACTCTGTGGAGGAGGAGGGGAGGAGGAGGTGCAGGAGGAGGGGAGGAGGAGGGGGAGGGGGAGGAGGAGGAAGAGGAGGGGTGAGGAGGAGGAGGTGCAGAAGGAGGAGGAGGGGAGGGGGAGGGAGGAGGGGGAGGAGGAGGGGAGGGGGAGGGGGAGGGGGAGGGGGAGGAGGGGTGGAGGAGGGGGGAGGCGGAGGTGCAGAAGGAGGAGGAGGGGAGGAGGAGGGGGAGGGGCAGGAGGAGGAGGAGGAGTGCAGAAAAAGGAGGAGGAGGTTCAGAAGGAGTGGGAGGGGGAGGAGGGGGAGGGGAGGAGAGGGGGGGAGGGGAGGAGAGGGGGAGGGGGAGGCGGAGGGGGAGGAGAACACAGGAGAAGGAATAGGGGGAGGGGGAGGAGGGGGAGGGTAGGAGAGGGGTGGAGGGGGAGGGGGAGGGGGGAGGAGGAGGAGGAGGAGGTGCAGAAGGCGGGGGAGGGGGGGGGAGGGGGAGGGGAGGAGAGGGGGGGAGGGGTGGGGGAGGGGGAGGAGAAACAGGAGAAGTAGGAGGGGGAGGGGGAGGAGGGGGAGGGGAGGAGAGGGGGGAGGGGGAGGAGGAGGGGGAGGAGAAACAGGAGAAGGAGGAGGGGGAGGGGGAGGAGGGGGAGGGGGAGGAGAGGGGGGGAGGGGGAGGAGGAGGGGGAGGGGGAGGAGAAACAGGAGGGGGGAGGGGGAGGGCCCTGAAGCCAAAAGAGGCACCCTGCAAAAACCGCCTGTGTCAGGGAGGGCAACTCCGGGTGTCAAGTGAGGGTGGCCAAGATCAGGCAGTCCGATTGCTGCTCTGTTCTCAGAGGCGGAAACACAAACACACACACACACACACACACACACACAAACAAACATAGAACACACCATATGGACACAAAAGTGCTTCTCAGCTGAAGAAATGTCCTCCTCTCTCCCAGAGGTTCTGCTCGGAGCAGGCGGAGGGCGGCCATCTGGTCTCTATCGAAAGCGCCGGAGAAGCAGACTTTGTGGCCAAGCTGGTCGCTGAGACAAAGACAGTCGCGAATTGAATGCCTGGATCGGACTGAGGGCTGAAGGCAAAGAACAGGTAGTCCTCAACTTTATGACCACAACTGAGTCCCGAATTTCTGTTGTTAAGTGAAACGTTCGTTAAGTGAGTCACCGTGCTTGGTAAGTTAATAACACAGTTATTGCAAGTAAATCCAGCTCTCCATTGACTTTGCTTGTCACACAGTCCTCAAAAGGGGATCCTGTCATCCTGGGGCCACTGCGACCGTCATAATACAAGTCAGTTGCCAGGTCTCTGAATTTTGATCCTGTGAGCCACAGGGGTTTCAAGTGTAAAAAATGGCTCCTTTTTTCAGTGACGTTGTAACTTGGAATGGTGGCTAAATGAACTGTTGTAAGTCGAGGAGTGAGAGATAGACAGAGACAAAGAGGGAAGGAGGGAGGATACAATTGCTCTGCCTTTGAAACCCACCCACTTCTCTGTCTGTGGAGCCAGAGCCCCCTCCTCAGTCGGCTAACGGGGCCTCCTTGTCTTTCAGCCATGCAGCTCGAAGTGGAGCGATGGCTCCAGCGTCAGTTATGAGAACTGGATTGAAGCAGAATTAAAAACATGTATTGGGTTGCAAAGAAGATTCAGGTAAGTCCATGTGGTGGTGCACATTGTGTTACGTCAAGGAGGGTGCGCTTCCCTCCACGAGGACCCCAGGGGATCCTTCTCGCACTCCCAGCCCTTGGCCACTGGGGACCTTTCTTGACCTCCTGGATCTCTGAGCTGCCTCAGTCCTACACCCTGCACAGACAAGGGAACAAAACACAACCACAGGAGAGAACCGTCAAAAACGGGACTGGAGCCCTCGATGAAAATTGTTACGGGGCCATCAGCTCATAATGCAACTAACCAGCTCCATCTTAACCTTGTTCCCAAAGGCATCATTGTCACAGGGCATCTGGCTTTCTTCCTGGTTTGCTTGCTCAAAAATAATAATAATAATAATAATAATAATAATGATGATGATGATGATGATGATAACAATAAAGTTGGAAGGGACCTTGGAGGTCATCTAGCCCAACCCCCTGCTCAGGAAAGAAAGCTTACACATTTCAGACTAATGGCTGTCCAGTCTCTTCTTCAAAACTTCCAGTGTTGGAGCATTCAGAGCTTCTGGAGGCAGGTGGTTCCTCTGGTTAATTGTTCTGACTGTCAGGAAGTTTCTTCCTTAGTTCCAGGTTACTTCTCTCCTTGCTTAGTTTCCACCCGTTGCTTCTTGTCCTGCCTTCAGCGGCTTTGGAGAATAGCTTGACTGCCTCTTCTTTGGGGCAGCCCCTCAAATATTGGAACACTGCTATCATGCCCCCCCTCGTCCTTCTCTTCATTAAACTAGAACATACCCAATTCCAGCAACCGTTCCTTATATGTTTTAGCCTCCAGTTCGCCTAATCATCTTTGTTGCTCTTCTCTGCACTCTTTCTAGAGTCTCAGCATCTTTTTTACATCGTGTTGACCAAAACTGGAGGCCATATTCCAAGTGTGGCCTTCCCAAGGCCTTGTAAAGTGGTATTAATACTTTGTGTGATCTTGATTCTATCCCTCTGTTAATGCAGCCCAGCACTGTGTTGGCCTTTTTGGCAGCTGCAGCACACGGCTGGGCTCCTATTTAGGTGATTGTCCACTAGGACTCCGAGGTCCCTCTCACAGTTGCTACTATTGAGCAAGGTGCCACCTATGCTGTTACCTGTGCATTTGGGTTTTTTCTTGCCCAAATGCAGAATCTTACTTCTTTCACCACTGAATTTCATTTTGTTAGATAGCACCCAGTGTTCGAGTCTGTCCAGGTCCTCCTGTGTCTTAAGCCTGTCTTCTGGAGTGTTGGGCTATTCCTGCCAGCTTGGTGTCGTCTGCAAATTTGATGAGTCCCCCATCTATCCCCTCGTCCAGATCGTTGATGAAGATGTTGAAGAGCACTGGGCCCAGAACAGAGCCCTGGGGCACCCCACTACACACTTCCCTCCATGTAGATGTGGTTCCATTGAGGACCACACACTGAGTACGGGCCGGTCAGCCAGCTACCGATCCATCTGGTGGTGATGCTGTCTAACCTGCATTTTTCTATCTTGTCAAAGTAGTAGGTTGTGATCTACTTTATCAAATGCCTTACTGAAGTCCAAGTAATTATATCCACAGCATTCCTCTGATCCACTAATTTTGTCACTTGGTCAAAGAATGCAATAAGATTTGTCTGGCATGATCTGTTTTTGACAAACCCGTGTTGGCTTTTTAGTAATGACTTTGTTTTCCTCTCGGTGTTCGCTGATTCGTTGTTTGATTATCTTTTCCAGAATCTTCCCAGGTATTGAGGTCAGGCTGATAGGTCTTGTAATTTCCTGCATCCATTTTTTTTCCTTTTTTGAAGATGGGAACTACATCAGCTCTTTTCCAGTCCTCTGGTAGTTCCCCAGTGCTCCAGGATCTTTGAAAAATATAGTTCAGTGGTTTCTGAGATCACATCTGCCAGTTCCTTGAGAACCCTGGGGTGTCATCCATCTGGTCCTGGCGATCTGAACTCGTCTAGGCTGGACAGGTGCTCACTTATCATTTTCTTACCTATCTTAACTTGTGTTTCTATACTGTTTTTTATGGCACTATTTTTGATAGGTTGGTCTGTTTTTCCCTTTGTGTAAAGACAGATGCGAAAAACGAGTTAAATAATTCTGCTTTCTCCCTATTGCTAGTCACCTTCTTGCCACTTTCACCCACTAATGGACCAATCGTTTTCCTCACTTTTTTCTTGTTTTTTACATGTTTAAAGAAGCTTTTTTTGTTATTTTTGACTTTGGTCACAAGCCTTAGTTCATTTTGAGCCTTGGCTTTCCTCACTTCATCTTTGCAGGCTTGGGCTATTTGCTGATATTCTGATTTAGTTATGTGCCCCTCTTTCCACTTTCTATACTTGTCCTTGCAAGATCAATCTTGCAAAACCCCATTGTAGTGAGAAGAACCTCAGCTCCAATTTTTATATGTGGTGGTCTGTCTGTCTGTCTGTCTGTCTGTCTGTCTGTCTCTCTCTCTC
>JARGCV010000352.1:600000-799989 GCA_034064705.1 Bothrops alternatus | reverse complement strand
AAAATTGTTGACAAAGAAATAAGGGAATTTCTGATATAGCTATTTCGAGTTTCTTAACTCTCTTCAGTCAGACTCACCCTTCTGGGATTCGAACCTGGGCAGTCTGCATGCTAAGCAGATGCTTTAACCTATTGAGCCACAAGTTCTCTCCCGCTTTGTCAGTAGTCAGGGAGTAAGGATATGTGTCAAGTGTTTATTTTTTAGATTGCACCCTGTAAACCCAAATATGGGAGGAAGGAATCATTCTTTCCTTTTGCTTGTTTCAGCTCAACCCAGAGCCATCCAGCAAGCACAAATATATATATGTTGTTTTAAAATTGTTGACAAAGAAATAAGGGAATTTCTGATATAGCTATTTCGAGTTTCTTAACTCTCTTCAGTCAGACTCACCCTTCTGGGATTCGAACCTGGGCAGTCTGCATGCTAAGCAGATGCTTTAACCTATTGAGCCACAAGTTCTCTCCCGCTTTGTCAGTAGTCAGGGAGTAAGGATATGTGTCAAGTGTTTATTTTTTAGATTGCACCCTGTAAACCCAAATATGGGAGGAAGGAATCATTCTTTCCTTTTGCTTGTTTCAGCTCAACCCAGAGCCATCCAGCAAGCACAAATATATATATGTTGTTTTAAAATTGTTGACAAAGAAATAAGGGAATTTCTGATATAGCTATTTCGAGTTTCTTAACTCTCTTCAGTCAGACTCACCCTTCTGGGATTCGAACCTGGGCAGTCTGCATGCTAAGCAGATGCTTTAACCTATTGAGCCACAAGTTCTCTCCCGCTTTGTCAGTAGTCAGGGAGTAAGGATATGTGTCAAGTGTTTATTTTTTAGATTGCACCCTGTAAACCCAAATATGGGAGGAAGGAATCATTCTTTCCTTTTGCTTGTTTCAGCTCAACCCAGAGCCATCCAGCAAGCACAAATATATATATGTTGTTTTAAAATTGTTGACAAAGAAATAAGGGAATTTCTGATATAGCTATTTCGAGTTTCTTAACTCTCTTCAGTCAGACTCACCCTTCTGGGATTCGAACCTGGGCAGTCTGCATGCTAAGCAGATGCTTTAACCTATTGAGCCACAAGTTCTCTCCCGCTTTGTCAGTAGTCAGGGAGTAAGGATATGTGTCAAGTGTTTATTTTTTAGATTGCACCCTGTAAACCCAAATATGGGAGGAAGGAATCATTCTTTCCTTTTGCTTGTTTCAGCTCAACCCAGAGCCATCCAGCAAGCACAAATATATATATGTTGTTTTAAAATTGTTGACAAAGAAATAAGGGAATTTCTGATATAGCTATTTCGAGTTTCTTAACTCTCTTCAGTCAGACTCACCCTTCTGGGATTCGAACCTGGGCAGTCTGCATGCTAAGCAGATGCTTTAACCTATTGAGCCACAAGTTCTCTCCCGCTTTGTCAGTAGTCAGGGAGTAAGGATATGTGTCAAGTGTTTATTTTTTAGATTGCACCCTGTAAACCCAAATATGGGAGGAAGGAATCATTCTTTCCTTTTGCTTGTTTCAGCTCAACCCAGAGCCATCCAGCAAGCACAAATATATATATGTTGTTTTAAAATTGTTGACAAAGAAATAAGGGAATTTCTGATATAGCTATTTCGAGTTTCTTAACTCTCTTCAGTCAGACTCACCCTTCTGGGATTCGAACCTGGGCAGTCTGCATGCTAAGCAGATGCTTTAACCTATTGAGCCACAAGTTCTCTCCCGCTTTGTCAGTAGTCAGGGAGTAAGGATATGTGTCAAGTGTTTATTTTTTAGATTGCACCCTGTAAACCCAAATATGGGAGGAAGGAATCATTCTTTCCTTTTGCTTGTTTCAGCTCAACCCAGAGCCATCCAGCAAGCACAAATATATATATGTTGTTTTAAAATTGTTGACAAAGAAATAAGGGAATTTCTGATATAGCTATTTCGAGTTTCTTAACTCTCTTCAGTCAGACTCACCCTTCTGGGATTCGAACCTGGGCAGTCTGCATGCTAAGCAGATGCTTTAACCTATTGAGCCACAAGTTCTCTCCCGCTTTGTCAGTAGTCAGGGAGTAAGGATATGTGTCAAGTGTTTATTTTTTAGATTGCACCCTGTAAACCCAAATATGGGAGGAAGGAATCATTCTTTCCTTTTGCTTGTTTCAGCTCAACCCAGAGCCATCCAGCAAGCACAAATATATATATGTTGTTTTAAAATTGTTGACAAAGAAATAAGGGAATTTCTGATATAGCTATTTCGAGTTTCTTAACTCTCTTCAGTCAGACTCACCCTTCTGGGATTCGAACCTGGGCAGTCTGCATGCTAAGCAGATGCTTTAACCTATTGAGCCACAAGTTCTCTCCCGCTTTGTCAGTAGTCAGGGAGTAAGGATATGTGTCAAGTGTTTATTTTTTAGATTGCACCCTGTAAACCCAAATATGGGAGGAAGGAATCATTCTTTCCTTTTGCTTGTTTCAGCTCAACCCAGAGCCATCCAGCAAGCACAAATATATATATGTTGTTTTAAAATTGTTGACAAAGAAATAAGGGAATTTCTGATATAGCTATTTCGAGTTTCTTAACTCTCTTCAGTCAGACTCACCCTTCTGGGATTCGAACCTGGGCAGTCTGCATGCTAAGCAGATGCTTTAACCTATTGAGCCACAAGTTCTCTCCCGCTTTGTCAGTAGTC
The DNA here is from genome assembly GCA_034064705.1 of Bothrops alternatus. Lineage (NCBI taxonomy): Eukaryota > Metazoa > Chordata > Lepidosauria > Squamata > Viperidae > Bothrops > Bothrops alternatus. Next base: position 797,318 of record JARGCV010000352.1, on the reverse strand, counting down.
AGGGAGTAAGGATATGTGTCAAGTGTTTATTTTTTAGATTGCACCCTGTAAACCCAAATATGGGAGGAAGGAATCATTCTTTCCTTTTGCTTGTTTCAGCTCAACCCAGAGCCATCCAGCAAGCACAAATATATATATGTTGTTTTAAAATTGTTGACAAAGAAATAAGGGAATTTCTGATATAGCTATTTCGAGTTTCTTAACTCTCTTCAGTCAGACTCACCCTTCTGGGATTCGAACCTGGGCAGTCTGCATGCTAAGCAGATGCTTTAACCTATTGAGCCACAAGTTCTCTCCCGCTTTGTCAGTAGTCAGGGAGTAAGGATATGTGTCAAGTGTTTATTTTTTAGATTGCACCCTGTAAACCCAAATATGGGAGGAAGGAATCATTCTTTCCTTTTGCTTGTTTCAGCTCAACCCAGAGCCATCCAGCAAGCACAAATATATATATGTTGTTTTAAAATTGTTGACAAAGAAATAAGGGAATTTCTGATATAGCTATTTCGAGTTTCTTAACTCTCTTCAGTCAGACTCACCCTTCTGGGATTCGAACCTGGGCAGTCTGCATGCTAAGCAGATGCTTTAACCTATTGAGCCACAAGTTCTCTCCCGCTTTGTCAGTAGTCAGGGAGTAAGGATATGTGTCAAGTGTTTATTTTTTAGATTGCACCCTGTAAACCCAAATATGGGAGGAAGGAATCATTCTTTCCTTTTGCTTGTTTCAGCTCAACCCAGAGCCATCCAGCAAGCACAAATATATATATGTTGTTTTAAAATTGTTGACAAAGAAATAAGGGAATTTCTGATATAGCTATTTCGAGTTTCTTAACTCTCTTCAGTCAGACTCACCCTTCTGGGATTCGAACCTGGGCAGTCTGCATGCTAAGCAGATGCTTTAACCTATTGAGCCACAAGTTCTCTCCCGCTTTGTCAGTAGTCAGGGAGTAAGGATATGTGTCAAGTGTTTATTTTTTAGATTGCACCCTGTAAACCCAAATATGGGAGGAAGGAATCATTCTTTCCTTTTGCTTGTTTCAGCTCAACCCAGAGCCATCCAGCAAGCACAAATATATATATGTTGTTTTAAAATTGTTGACAAAGAAATAAGGGAATTTCTGATATAGCTATTTCGAGTTTCTTAACTCTCTTCAGTCAGACTCACCCTTCTGGGATTCGAACCTGGGCAGTCTGCATGCTAAGCAGATGCTTTAACCTATTGAGCCACAAGTTCTCTCCCGCTTTGTCAGTAGTCAGGGAGTAAGGATATGTGTCAAGTGTTTATTTTTTAGATTGCACCCTGTAAACCCAAATATGGGAGGAAGGAATCATTCTTTCCTTTTGCTTGTTTCAGCTCAACCCAGAGCCATCCAGCAAGCACAAATATATATGTTGTTTTAAAATTGTTGACAAAGAAATAAGGGAATTTCTGATATAGCTATTTCGAGTTTCTTAACTCTCTTCAGTCAGACTCACCCTTCTGGGATTCGAACCTGGGCAGTCTGCATGCTAAGCAGATGCTTTAACCTATTGAGCCACAAGTTCTCTCCCACTTTGTCAGTAGTCAGGGAGTAAGGATATGTGTCAAGTGTTTATTTTTTAGATTGCACCCTGTAAACCCAAATATGGGAGGAAGGAATCATTCTTTCCTTTTGCTTGTTTCAGCTCAACCCAGAGCCATCCAGCAAGCACAAATATATATATGTTGTTTTAAAATTGTTGACAAAGAAATAAGGGAATTTCTGATATAGCTATTTCGAGTTTCTTAACTCTCTTCAGTCAGACTCACCCTTCTGGGATTCGAACCTGGGCAGTCTGCATGCTAAGCAGATGCTTTAACCTATTGAGCCACAAGTTCTCTCCCGCTTTGTCAGTAGTCAGGGAGTAAGGATATGTGTCAAGTGTTTATTTTTTAGATTGCACCCTGTAAACCCAAATATGGGAGGAAGGAATCATTCTTTCCTTTTGCTTGTTTCAGCTCAACCCAGAGCCATCCAGCAAGCACAAATATATATATGTTGTTTTAAAATTGTTGACAAAGAAATAAGGGAATTTCTGATATAGCTATTTCGAGTTTCTTAACTCTCTTCAGTCAGACTCACCCTTCTGGGATTCGAACCTGGGCAGTCTGCATGCTAAGCAGATGCTTTAACCTATTGAGCCACAAGTTCTCTCCCGCTTTGTCAGTAGTCAGGGAGTAAGGATATGTGTCAAGTGTTTATTTTTTAGATTGCACCCTGTAAACCCAAATATGGGAGGAAGGAATCATTCTTTCCTTTTGCTTGTTTCAGCTCAACCCAGAGCCATCCAGCAAGCACAAATATATATATGTTGTTTTAAAATTGTTGACAAAGAAATAAGGGAATTTCTGATATAGCTATTTCGAGTTTCTTAACTCTCTTCAGTCAGACTCACCCTTCTGGGATTCGAACCTGGGCAGTCTGCATGCTAAGCAGATGCTTTAACCTATTGAGCCACAAGTTCTCTCCCGCTTTGTCAGTAGTCAGGGAGTAAGGATATGTGTCAAGTGTTTATTTTTTAGATTGCACCCTGTAAACCCAAATATGGGAGGAAGGAATCATTCTTTCCTTTTGCTTGTTTCAGCTCAACCCAGAGCCATCCAGCAAGCACAAATATATATATGTTGTTTTAAAATTGTTGACAAAGAAATAAGGGAATTTCTGATATAGCTATTTCGAGTTTCTTAACTCTCTTCAGTCAGACTCACCCTTCTGGGATTCGAACCTGGGCAGTCTGCATGCTAAGCAGATGCTTTAACCTATTGAGCCACAAGTTCTCTCCCGCTTTGTCAGTAGTCAGGGAGTAAGGATATGTGTCAAGTGTTTATTTTTTAGATTGCACCCTGTAAACCCAAATATGGGAGGAAGGAATCATTCTTTCCTTTTGCTTGTTTCAGCTCAACCCAGAGCCATCCAGCAAGCACAAATATATATATGTTGTTTTAAAATTGTTGACAAAGAAATAAGGGAATTTCTGATATAGCTATTTCGAGTTTCTTAACTCTCTTCAGTCAGACTCACCCTTCTGGGATTCGAACCTGGGCAGTCTGCATGCTAAGCAGATGCTTTAACCTATTGAGCCACAAGTTCTCTCCCGCTTTGTCAGTAGTCAGGGAGTAAGGATATGTGTCAAGTGTTTATTTTTTAGATTGCACCCTGTAAACCCAAATATGGGAGGAAGGAATCATTCTTTCCTTTTGCTTGTTTCAGCTCAACCCAGAGCCATCCAGCAAGCACAAATATATATATGTTGTTTTAAAATTGTTGACAAAGAAATAAGGGAATTTCTGATATAGCTATTTCGAGTTTCTTAACTCTCTTCAGTCAGACTCACCCTTCTGGGATTCGAACCTGGGCAGTCTGCATGCTAAGCAGATGCTTTAACCTATTGAGCCACAAGTTCTCTCCCGCTTTGTCAGTAGTCAGGGAGTAAGGATATGTGTCAAGTGTTTATTTTTTAGATTGCACCCTGTAAACCCAAATATGGGAGGAAGGAATCATTCTTTCCTTTTGCTTGTTTCAGCTCAACCCAGAGCCATCCAGCAAGCACAAATATATATATGTTGTTTTAAAATTGTTGACAAAGAAATAAGGGAATTTCTGATATAGCTATTTCGAGTTTCTTAACTCTCTTCAGTCAGACTCACCCTTCTGGGATTCGAACCTGGGCAGTCTGCATGCTAAGCAGATGCTTTAACCTATTGAGCCACAAGTTCTCTCCCGCTTTGTCAGTAGTCAGGGAGTAAGGATATGTGTCAAGTGTTTATTTTTTAGATTGCACCCTGTAAACCCAAATATGGGAGGAAGGAATCATTCTTTCCTTTTGCTTGTTTCAGCTCAACCCAGAGCCATCCAGCAAGCACAAATATATATATGTTGTTTTAAAATTGTTGACAAAGAAATAAGGGAATTTCTGATATAGCTATTTCGAGTTTCTTAACTCTCTTCAGTCAGACTCACCCTTCTGGGATTCGAACCTGGGCAGTCTGCATGCTAAGCAGATGCTTTAACCTATTGAGCCACAAGTTCTCTCCCGCTTTGTCAGTAGTCAGGGAGTAAGGATATGTGTCAAGTGTTTATTTTTTAGATTGCACCCTGTAAACCCAAATATGGGAGGAAGGAATCATTCTTTCCTTTTGCTTGTTTCAGCTCAACCCAGAGCCATCCAGCAAGCACAAATATATATATGTTGTTTTAAAATTGTTGACAAAGAAATAAGGGAATTTCTGATATAGCTATTTCGAGTTTCTTAACTCTCTTCAGTCAGACTCACCCTTCTGGGATTCGAACCTGGGCAGTCTGCATGCTAAGCAGATGCTTTAACCTATTGAGCCACAAGTTCTCTCCCGCTTTGTCAGTAGTCAGGGAGTAAGGATATGTGTCAAGTGTTTATTTTTTAGATTGCACCCTGTAAACCCAAATATGGGAGGAAGGAATCATTCTTTCCTTTTGCTTGTTTCAGCTCAACCCAGAGCCATCCAGCAAGCACAAATATATATATGTTGTTTTAAAATTGTTGACAAAGAAATAAGGGAATTTCTGATATAGCTATTTCGAGTTTCTTAACTCTCTTCAGTCAGACTCACCCTTCTGGGATTCGAACCTGGGCAGTCTGCATGCTAAGCAGATGCTTTAACCTATTGAGCCACAAGTTCTCTCCCGCTTTGTCAGTAGTCAGGGAGTAAGGATATGTGTCAAGTGTTTATTTTTTAGATTGCACCCTGTAAACCCAAATATGGGAGGAAGGAATCATTCTTTCCTTTTGCTTGTTTCAGCTCAACCCAGAGCCATCCAGCAAGCACAAATATATATATGTTGTTTTAAAATTGTTGACAAAGAAATAAGGGAATTTCTGATATAGCTATTTCGAGTTTCTTAACTCTCTTCAGTCAGACTCACCCTTCTGGGATTCGAACCTGGGCAGTCTGCATGCTAAGCAGATGCTTTAACCTATTGAGCCACAAGTTCTCTCCCGCTTTGTCAGTAGTCAGGGAGTAAGGATATGTGTCAAGTGTTTATTTTTTAGATTGCACCCTGTAAACCCAAATATGGGAGGAAGGAATCATTCTTTCCTTTTGCTTGTTTCAGCTCAACCCAGAGCCATCCAGCAAGCACAAATATATATATGTTGTTTTAAAATTGTTGACAAAGAAATAAGGGAATTTCTGATATAGCTATTTCGAGTTTCTTAACTCTCTTCAGTCAGACTCACCCTTCTGGGATTCGAACCTGGGCAGTCTGCATGCTAAGCAGATGCTTTAACCTATTGAGCCACAAGTTCTCTCCCGCTTTGTCAGTAGTCAGGGAGTAAGGATATGTGTCAAGTGTTTATTTTTTAGATTGCACCCTGTAAACCCAAATATGGGAGGAAGGAATCATTCTTTCCTTTTGCTTGTTTCAGCTCAACCCAGAGCCATCCAGCAAGCACAAATATATATATGTTGTTTTAAAATTGTTGACAAAGAAATAAGGGAATTTCTGATATAGCTATTTCGAGTTTCTTAACTCTCTTCAGTCAGACTCACCCTTCTGGGATTCGAACCTGGGCAGTCTGCATGCTAAGCAGATGCTTTAACCTATTGAGCCACAAGTTCTCTCCCGCTTTGTCAGTAGTCAGGGAGTAAGGATATGTGTCAAGTGTTTATTTTTTAGATTGCACCCTGTAAACCCAAATATGGGAGGAAGGAATCATTCTTTCCTTTTGCTTGTTTCAGCTCAACCCAGAGCCATCCAGCAAGCACAAATATATATATGTTGTTTTAAAATTGTTGACAAAGAAATAAGGGAATTTCTGATATAGCTATTTCGAGTTTCTTAACTCTCTTCAGTCAGACTCACCCTTCTGGGATTCGAACCTGGGCAGTCTGCATGCTAAGCAGATGCTTTAACCTATTGAGCCACAAGTTCTCTCCCGCTTTGTCAGTAGTCAGGGAGTAAGGATATGTGTCAAGTGTTTATTTTTTAGATTGCACCCTGTAAACCCAAATATGGGAGGAAGGAATCATTCTTTCCTTTTGCTTGTTTCAGCTCAACCCAGAGCCATCCAGCAAGCACAAATATATATATGTTGTTTTAAAATTGTTGACAAAGAAATAAGGGAATTTCTGATATAGCTATTTCGAGTTTCTTAACTCTCTTCAGTCAGACTCACCCTTCTGGGATTCGAACCTGGGCAGTCTGCATGCTAAGCAGATGCTTTAACCTATTGAGCCACAAGTTCTCTCCCGCTTTGTCAGTAGTCAGGGAGTAAGGATATGTGTCAAGTGTTTATTTTTTAGATTGCACCCTGTAAACCCAAATATGGGAGGAAGGAATCATTCTTTCCTTTTGCTTGTTTCAGCTCAACCCAGAGCCATCCAGCAAGCACAAATATATATATGTTGTTTTAAAATTGTTGACAAAGAAATAAGGGAATTTCTGATATAGCTATTTCGAGTTTCTTAACTCTCTTCAGTCAGACTCACCCTTCTGGGATTCGAACCTGGGCAGTCTGCATGCTAAGCAGATGCTTTAACCTATTGAGCCACAAGTTCTCTCCCGCTTTGTCAGTAGTCAGGGAGTAAGGATATGTGTCAAGTGTTTATTTTTTAGATTGCACCCTGTAAACCCAAATATTTCTTTGTCAACAATTTTAAAACAACATATATATATTTGTGCTTGCTGGATGGCTCTGGGTTGAGCTGAAACAAGCAAAAGGAAAGAATGATTCCTTCCTCCCATATTTGGGTTTACAGGGTGCAATCTAAAAAATAAACACTTGACACATATCCTTACTCCCTGACTACTGACAAAGCGGGAGAGAACTTGTGGCTCAATAGGTTAAAGCATCTGCTTAGCATGCAGACTGCCCAGGTTCGAATCCCAGAAGGGTGAGTCTGACTGAAGAGAGTTAAGAAACTCGAAATAGCTATATCAGAAATTCCCTTATTTCTTTGTCAACAATTTTAAAACAACATATATATATTTGTGCTTGCTGGATGGCTCTGGGTTGAGCTGAAACAAGCAAAAGGAAAGAATGATTCCTTCCTCCCATATTTGGGTTTACAGGGTGCAATCTAAAAAATAAACACTTGACACATATCCTTACTCCCTGACTACTGACAAAGCGGGAGAGAACTTGTGGCTCAATAGGTTAAAGCATCTGCTTAGCATGCAGACTGCCCAGGTTCGAATCCCAGAAGGGTGAGTCTGACTGAAGAGAGTTAAGAAACTCGAAATAGCTATATCAGAAATTCCCTTATTTCTTTGTCAACAATTTTAAAACAACATATATATATTTGTGCTTGCTGGATGGCTCTGGGTTGAGCTGAAACAAGCAAAAGGAAAGAATGATTCCTTCCTCCCATATTTGGGTTTACAGGGTGCAATCTAAAAAATAAACACTTGACACATATCCTTACTCCCTGACTACTGACAAAGCGGGAGAGAACTTGTGGCTCAATAGGTTAAAGCATCTGCTTAGCATGCAGACTGCCCAGGTTCGAATCCCAGAAGGGTGAGTCTGACTGAAGAGAGTTAAGAAACTCGAAATAGCTATATCAGAAATTCCCTTATTTCTTTGTCAACAATTTTAAAACAACATATATATATTTGTGCTTGCTGGATGGCTCTGGGTTGAGCTGAAACAAGCAAAAGGAAAGAATGATTCCTTCCTCCCATATTTGGGTTTACAGGGTGCAATCTAAAAAATAAACACTTGACACATATCCTTACTCCCTGACTACTGACAAAGCGGGAGAGAACTTGTGGCTCAATAGGTTAAAGCATCTGCTTAGCATGCAGACTGCCCAGGTTCGAATCCCAGAAGGGTGAGTCTGACTGAAGAGAGTTAAGAAACTCGAAATAGCTATATCAGAAATTCCCTTATTTCTTTGTCAACAATTTTAAAACAACATATATATATTTGTGCTTGCTGGATGGCTCTGGGTTGAGCTGAAACAAGCAAAAGGAAAGAATGATTCCTTCCTCCCATATTTGGGTTTACAGGGTGCAATCTAAAAAATAAACACTTGACACATATCCTTACTCCCTGACTACTGACAAAGCGGGAGAGAACTTGTGGCTCAATAGGTTAAAGCATCTGCTTAGCATGCAGACTGCCCAGGTTCGAATCCCAGAAGGGTGAGTCTGACTGAAGAGAGTTAAGAAACTCGAAATAGCTATATCAGAAATTCCCTTATTTCTTTGTCAACAATTTTAAAACAACATATATATATTTGTGCTTGCTGGATGGCTCTGGGTTGAGCTGAAACAAGCAAAAGGAAAGAATGATTCCTTCCTCCCATATTTGGGTTTACAGGGTGCAATCTAAAAAATAAACACTTGACACATATCCTTACTCCCTGACTACTGACAAAGCGGGAGAGAACTTGTGGCTCAATAGGTTAAAGCATCTGCTTAGCATGCAGACTGCCCAGGTTCGAATCCCAGAAGGGTGAGTCTGACTGAAGAGAGTTAAGAAACTCGAAATAGCTATATCAGAAATTCCCTTATTTCTTTGTCAACAATTTTAAAACAACATATATATATTTGTGCTTGCTGGATGGCTCTGGGTTGAGCTGAAACAAGCAAAAGGAAAGAATGATTCCTTCCTCCCATATTTGGGTTTACAGGGTGCAATCTAAAAAATAAACACTTGACACATATCCTTACTCCCTGACTACTGACAAAGCGGGAGAGAACTTGTGGCTCAATAGGTTAAAGCATCTGCTTAGCATGCAGACTGCCCAGGTTCGAATCCCAGAAGGGTGAGTCTGACTGAAGAGAGTTAAGAAACTCGAAATAGCTATATCAGAAATTCCCTTATTTCTTTGTCAACAATTTTAAAACAACATATATATATTTGTGCTTGCTGGATGGCTCTGGGTTGAGCTGAAACAAGCAAAAGGAAAGAATGATTCCTTCCTCCCATATTTGGGTTTACAGGGTGCAATCTAAAAAATAAACACTTGACACATATCCTTACTCCCTGACTACTGACAAAGCGGGAGAGAACTTGTGGCTCAATAGGTTAAAGCATCTGCTTAGCATGCAGACTGCCCAGGTTCGAATCCCAGAAGGGTGAGTCTGACTGAAGAGAGTTAAGAAACTCGAAATAGCTATATCAGAAATTCCCTTATTTCTTTGTCAACAATTTTAAAACAACATATATATATTTGTGCTTGCTGGATGGCTCTGGGTTGAGCTGAAACAAGCAAAAGGAAAGAATGATTCCTTCCTCCCATATTTGGGTTTACAGGGTGCAATCTAAAAAATAAACACTTGACACATATCCTTACTCCCTGACTACTGACAAAGCGGGAGAGAACTTGTGGCTCAATAGGTTAAAGCATCTGCTTAGCATGCAGACTGCCCAGGTTCGAATCCCAGAAGGGTGAGTCTGACTGAAGAGAGTTAAGAAACTCGAAATAGCTATATCAGAAATTCCCTTATTTCTTTGTCAACAATTTTAAAACAACATATATATATTTGTGCTTGCTGGATGGCTCTGGGTTGAGCTGAAACAAGCAAAAGGAAAGAATGATTCCTTCCTCCCATATTTGGGTTTACAGGGTGCAATCTAAAAAATAAACACTTGACACATATCCTTACTCCCTGACTACTGACAAAGCGGGAGAGAACTTGTGGCTCAATAGGTTAAAGCATCTGCTTAGCATGCAGACTGCCCAGGTTCGAATCCCAGAAGGGTGAGTCTGACTGAAGAGAGTTAAGAAACTCGAAATAGCTATATCAGAAATTCCCTTATTTCTTTGTCAACAATTTTAAAACAACATATATATATTTGTGCTTGCTGGATGGCTCTGGGTTGAGCTGAAACAAGCAAAAGGAAAGAATGATTCCTTCCTCCCATATTTGGGTTTACAGGGTGCAATCTAAAAAATAAACACTTGACACATATCCTTACTCCCTGACTACTGACAAAGCGGGAGAGAACTTGTGGCTCAATAGGTTAAAGCATCTGCTTAGCATGCAGACTGCCCAGGTTCGAATCCCAGAAGGGTGAGTCTGACTGAAGAGAGTTAAGAAACTCGAAATAGCTATATCAGAAATTCCCTTATTTCTTTGTCAACAATTTTAAAACAACATATATATATTTGTGCTTGCTGGATGGCTCTGGGTTGAGCTGAAACAAGCAAAAGGAAAGAATGATTCCTTCCTCCCATATTTGGGTTTACAGGGTGCAATCTAAAAAATAAACACTTGACATATATATATATATATATATGTTTTCTGAGGTTTTCGTGGGTGTTTGTATGTAGGTCTTTGGTTCTTCGGGTTTTCTCCCACGTAGAATTTGAAGTGTCTTGGCGACATTTCGACGAAGTCCCATTCGTCATATATATATATATATGTATGTATGTATGTATGTATGTGTGTGTGTGTATATATGTATGTAGGTATGTAGGTAGGTAGGCAGGCAGGCAGGTAGGTCGGTCTTTGGTTATTCGGGTTTTCTCCCGCATAAAATTTGAAGTGTCTTGGCGACATTTCGACAAAGTCCCATTCGTCATCTTCAGGCTGGTGCTTTCGGCTTCGTGCTTCTAGGAGCAATGTGTGATCGTAGCTGTTTCTTCCTTTTAACTGGGGGTATGAACTGATTGGGTGGGAGCTTGGCTGTGTTCTGATTGGTTAGGGGCTTGGCTGCGCTCTGATTGGATGGGGGGTTGGCTGTGCTCTGATTGGATGGGGGAATGTTCTGTTTGGGTGGGGGCTTTGTTGTGCTCAGGTTAGTCTGAGTTGCAGGGGGATTAGAGATGGTGAGCTGCATTGCTGTTGTTTGGCTTCGCGTTCGTGATCGTGCCTCATGTTCATGGTGGGTGTCAGTTTGCTTCTTGTATGGATTGGAGGGGTTTAAAGTGACGAATGGGACTTCATCGAAACGTTGCCAAGACACTTCAAATTTTACGCGAGAGAAAACCCGAATAACCAAAGACCTACATACAAACACCCACGAAAACCTCAGAAAACATATATATATATATATATATATATATATATATATATATATATATATATATATATATATATATATATATATATATATATATATATATATATATATATATATATATATATATATATATATATATATATATATATATATATATATATATATATATATATATATATATATATATATATATATATCCCCAAATATTTTAAAAATGTGAATCCTAGGCACATTCATATCAAAAGTAGAAAAACTTCGAACTCCGGGATAGATATAAAAACAGCTGTTTATTGTTAAAAACAACCATTTCTTGTACAAACTCTGCTGCCTAAGCTTTCGTCGGTCCTCTGCCGATGTCATCAGAGTGAAAGCTGGAAGTTGGAGAGTCTGTTTATAAACCTAGTTGTTTTTGCGCTCTGCTCATTGAGCGCCTAATTGGTCTGTCTGCCCTGATCGAGGGGGCAAAGATGAGAGGAGAAGGAGCGCCAAGATTTGCACTTACATCAGCGGACAAGATGCAGCCAGAAAGGACAAGATTGACTGGGGGCGAGCAAAGTAGAGCAGATGAGGAAGGGAGCAATGGGAGAAGAAAGGGCGGTAAGATCAAAATGCGTATTCATGTTTTGAGTATATTTTGAAATCCTATAATTTAAATTACTACCACCCAGAGTTAGTGTTGAGTGCCCTAAAAAATCAATAAAAGAAATATTTTTTAACAAGGAAAGTAAAGTTAGTCTCCTAAACTCTTTTTCATTTTGTATATATATATATATATTCTTTCTAACAAAGGATATTATACCAAGGGATCAGTAAAAAATGTAACAGTATATGTTATCTTTTGCTGGTAATAGCTCTTAAAATTTACAAGGAATATATTTGAATGTTTAAAAGTCTGTGGCTGATCATACATTCTTTCTGTAACTTACTTGATGCAAGGAGTTGATTTGTATAATGACAACATCTATGCTATTTTAATTATTCAGATTCAGTTCAACATAGTATAGTAGCAAAACTTTTACTTTTTGCAATATAAACCATATTATGTGGAGAGCCATAGAAATCACCTTGAGAAAACTATATGGTGACAATTAACAACACATTTGAAGCCTGGGAAATGAAGAAAATACAAAAAATAAAGAAACTCAAATTGGTTCTGCCATAGGTCCCTGTGGTATAAGAGAGGGAAGGAAAAATAGTCCTTCAGGATTCTATCATTACAGCCTTTCTCAATAAATTTGAGTTCTAGTTAGTTTTGAGGAATCTGTTTCCTGACTTAGGAAGGACTGACATGCTACTTCTAATAATTTTATTGAGTGTAACATGATTATAAAAAAGAAGTCATAGGTTTAGACACAATTTTTAAGGGTTATACAATTCACAGGAAACAAATTGATCTGTTATTTTTAACCAGTAATGAAAGTTCCAGGAAAATTATGACAGATCTAGTGTTTGAGTACAATTGTAACTTAGTACCATACTGTGTGCATATGTTTGTGTGTATTACTGTTCCTATTAGTTCTGTAACCTGAAATTTAAGCATATACTTGATAAAATCACCTTAGATTTAACAGAAATTTACTGTGTTAATAGATAGTGTAGATGGGAAAAATTGTAGTTATAGAGTTAGTCCTTGTTTAGGAACTTCAATTAGGACCAGCAACTTGAATATATTATAAAGCAAAATGGTCACTAAGTGAAAAATCACATGACCATGATTGCTTATGATTCTACAACAGTTTTCCTTTCCAGCATTAGAAAGATAATGATCCCAAAATTCCAAGTGAGCCCAAATAGCAAGGGCGGTTTCCAGATTTCAACTTACAAAGAAATGGGTTAAAAGGGCAACTCTTAAGAGTCTTTTCCCCCATTTCTCCATCCATTTTTCCCCATTTCTCCATCCTTTGCAATGCTCACCTCAGTGCTGGGATAATTTGGAAAAAGAGATGTTTGGATTTACATTCATTGGAGAGGAAGAGATTACAACACAATAAGCCATGAACAAAAGCCTTTAGTATGAAACTGATTAGAATCTTGTCAGTTACAGGTAGCAGCTGAGAGGTTGTTATAGGAGTCTAATCAACTAATTAAGGTTGTAGAGCTCAGTTTAACTTGCAGTTAGTACTTTTAAGACGGGGGTGTCAAATTCGCAATGTCATGTGATGTGTGGCAATGTATTGTGACTTTTTTGCCAGCTCTGGCAATGGGGTGGGTGTGGTTTCGCTATGATGCATCCAGCCTGCGGGCTGGCAATTTGACACCCCTGTTTTAAGGGAAGCACTGTAATAAAAAGCAGTTCAGGAAGAGAGAACTTGTTTAAGTAGTCTCTACAGGTTGCAAGTGATGAGGAAAAGAAAAGAAAAAGTCAGGCACAGGAACATGTACTGATTGCAGTGGTGAATGCAGGATTCAGAGATAGGCTGCGAAGGTCATAAATGCAGGCATTGGCGGTAATGTTACTTTTTTATCACTATTGTGAATGATTACTGTCCAAGGCAGTTATTAAATAAGAACTACCTGTATTTTATATGTCAGCCAGACAGTGTCGCCTGGCGGGGCCTAGGGGAAGAGCCTTCTCTGTTGCGGCCCCGGCCCTCTGGAACCAAGTTCCCCCGGAGATCCGTGTCGCCCCCACCCTCTCCGCCTTTCGTAAATTGCTTAAAACATACTTTTGCCGGCAGACCTGGGGCAGCTAACACCTTGCCCCTAGCCAGTGTATGTTTGTGTGTATGTTTGTGGAATGATTGGTTTTTCTTTTTTAACTTAGGGGTTTTTATATTCGTGTATTTTTATTGTGATTTCTATCATGTTGTGAGCCGCCCTGAGTTCTCCGGAATAGGGCGGCATAGAAGTTAAATAAATAATAATAGAAGTTAAATAAATAATGTGCATGATTGTGTACATGTGTATCTTGCATGTATATATAATTAGTATTATATAATTAGTATTTAAGATACATTATGCATTTGTATTTTCTCATTTGTGTTTTTATTGATTTAAACTTGTTTTTTTTTAATTTTAATTTGTTTTAAGGTTTATTATAGCTGCCAGGAAAGCAACTCTAGATTGGAAACTATCAATAAAAATAATCTTTAATCCACATTTTTTTAGGTTTTAAAATAAAGCAAATTACATTACTCAACTATAATGAATTAATAAAGATCACAGTAAAACCTTATTTGGTTTAAATTTGCCTTCTCTTGGGGATGCCTGTGTCATTTTCTTAATCATATTTACTTATTCCAATGTATATCAGTAATTAAAACTGTATAAACAAAAACAAATTCACTGTATGTGTGTGTATGTATATATGTGTATGCACACACACACACACACACACACACACACTAATAACCTTTGTAAACTACCCTGTTTCCCCGATAGTAAGACACCCCCGATTGTAAGACGTATCGGGGTTTTCAGGGGGTCGGCTAATATAAGCCGTACCACGAAAGTAAGACATATTACTCCTGCCCACTTCCGCCTCCTGCTTAAAATACTTAAATACTTAAAATACTTAAAATAAAACTGACAATTGTTTTCCAATCAATATAAGCCGTACCCCGAAAGTAGACATAGTGGGGCTTTTGGGGATAAAAAGAAAGTGTGACCCTGTCTTGCTTTAGGGGAAACACGGTATCACCATTTTTTAAACAAGGTTCGCTGTATTCTTTCAGATTCTTTGACCTTACTGGCAAAAATACTCTTTTTTTTTTCTTTTCCACCACCCTTTTTTAAAGAATGTCAAATTTTCTTTAAACACTTTTCTAGAATCAAAACTTTCTAATATATCTTTTTCTTTAACTTCTTAACATACAGGCTTTGAACTTCAGTATTGAATTTAGCTCCCACCCTCCAAATTATCTGTCAAGCTATGAACCCTACTGTCTTTAGGACCGCTGCGTGCTTCTAGCTTGTCAACAGATGCGGGGAGGGAGATGGGGCAAACTTTGAATCCTTTGAATCCACAGGTGTTATCACAGAGCCGAAGATTTGTTTTGATGAAATAAAGTGTCTTCTCATAATAATTACCTGGAGATGTATTGGACAATGTGACCTGAATTGTCAAGAGAAGACAGGAAATTTGTTCTTTTAATTAACTGCTTCCCACCATTTTGTCAGAGCTAGCTTTCACTTTGAACCTGCCCTAATGATTCTGCTCAATAAAGGTCACATTAGAGTAATTAATGACTTTGGTGTTCTCCTTAATTGGGCTTTTCAGCCAGAGGTTGACACTATCCTTATAGAATAATATTTTTTTCCCTTTTATAAACATCCTTTTTAAAACACAAAGTTTTCTTTAAACTGGTACATCATTTTCTTTAACTTTCTCTTAACACAAGAACTCTCAAATACATTTTCAGTAACATTTTGCATACTTTAAAAATTACTTTACACACACACACACACACACACACACATATATTACATTTTCAAATTTTAGATTAAGACTTTCAATTACAATATCTAACCAAGAAAAATCCATCCTAGATACAATTAACTCATCAAGTTTAAATCATTCCTTCCAGCTTGTTTTCATGGGGTAGAATCTTCTTCTCTGGAAAATGTATCTAGTAATTATAAGCCTCCCTTTTTATCATGGATTTCTCAGCCTTATAAATGTCCTTGAAGAAAAGTCCCAAATTTGTCTTTTTAAAACTTGCCAATTTTCTTGACCCTCTTCTTTCAGTTGTGTTGAGAGATTTATATATAAACCACATAACAAAAGTTAATGTCAAGTTTGTATTCCAAATTTGCAATGAACTCCTCTGCATTTTCAGCTACTTGTGAAATTGCCTCAGTAGTTTAGTAACTTTCTGCACATGTTTGCATCTCTAGAGTAATTTGAGAGGTTTTTCTAAATCATCCTTGGAGCACACTGGTCAACAAATTGGTAGATTTTATTTAAAGACCTTTCAAATATATCTAATAATTTGCTCCTCCATTTTGACTCCCTCTTTGAAAAGGATTAGAAAATTTTAGCCACCCACAGCAAAGAAGACCAAGCTACAAGTTACTACGATAATAAACTAAAATCACACCTTTCAAACTTTGTTTCTTTATGTTTCTCTGCCAGCTTTTTTGGGGGGGGGAGGGCTCTTCCTTATTTTGGCTTGCCTTAGCAGCTTTCTTCCTTGTTGTTATTTAACACTAAAGAAATCCCTAAAATGGCACAGGTCTTTCAAAAAGGCATCACAGTCTGTGACTAAAGAGAGCCTCTTTTATTTTGACTTAAAAATATTAATAGTCCTTGAAGGTGATTAAGAAATGAAAAGCACAACTTACTGTTAGTTTGAAAGGTAAATTTCAAAATGGTGGCTTCAACCACGAACAGGCTACAGCACCTCCTGAGCATGTATTCAGTTGGCCATATTCACGGAAATGCCAAAGTCCAGTTGCCTTTTGAAAAAGTACCTTTGGGATTTAAATTCTGAGGCAGTGGGGTATATCCAAATATAGGGTTCTTCAACATGGCTAATTTGATATGCTATGTATTAGTCCATGACCTAGTATAAAAATACTTTAATAAAATTAATAAATAAATTTATTTATTAATTTATTTATTTATATTAAAACAAAAAATTAGGTACATATAGTTAGTGTTATTGTATTTTGTATTGAATATACTTGGATAATTCAATACATATCAGTAATAAATTATAAACAGTAAAACAATACATTAAATTAATATTAAAAATTAGAACTAAATTATAACTCAAGATTATTTTATATGGCAAAAAAGCCCAAATCTCAGACATGGCCAAAACTGTATATAACATTACAGTGTAAGAATGATTTCCAATTGGAATTAAATTATGTATGCATCAAACTTACTTTTTATATAGAAAGTTAGTCTTTACATGAAAATCTACTTCCACAATTTAATTAGCTTTTCTCCCAAAGAAAGTATAAAGAATAAATAAAGTATAACATTATTGGCCATGTCAAAGTGGCCATACAAGTTTACACTACATAAGTCCAGGAGTTTGTGTTATCATTTTAATCTTTTTTCCCCCAAAAGGGCAGTGCCAGATGTGGGAAGTCTGTCTGACAAATTGTTTTAATCTCAGAAGCAAAACTTTAGGAATAACAAGGTACAATTTTTCCCACTTTTATTCCATGTTCTTATTATAGATGTTGGAGTAGTGGATATGAGTGATTTTTCCAGACAACCCTCCCTCTTCTACCACCTTGGGGTACGTGAAAGCTTTGACATGGCCAATAATGTTATACTTTACCATGATATGGATGCTGATACTGCTCAGTCACTGAAGGTATGCTTTTATTCTGTTATTACATTAGAAAGATTTTAAAAAATGGTACTATAATCAATTGCAATAAATAAAGCTGTGACTTTTTAAAATATATTTTAAAAAAATTAAAATTTATATTAAAACAAAAAATTAGGTACATATAGTTAGTGTTATTGTATTTTGTATTGAATATACTTGGATAATTCAATACATATCAGTAATAAATTATAAACAGTAAAACAATACATTAAATTAATATTAAAAATTAGAACTAAATTATAACTCAAGATTATTTTATATGGCAAAAAAGCCCAAATCTCAGACATGGCCAAAACTGTATATAACATTACAATGTAAGAATGATTTCCAATTGGAATTAAATTATGTATGCATCAAACTTACTTTTTATATAGAAAGTTAGTCTTTACATGAAAATCTACTTCCACAATTTAATTAGCTTTTCTCCCAAAGAAAGTATAAAGAATAACTTCCAATAAAAATCCCTGCATTTGTTAGTTTATGTAGTGCTAATTCAGTGAATTTGGAGGAGGTTTGGTGAAATTTGAAAGGAATATCTCTGGTTAAAATAAAATTGCATTTGTTGTATGCTGCCCAGCGTCACTTCCTCTGAGTGGATGGCCATATAAATTTGATTAATTAATAAATAAATTACAACCTTCAAAATCTGTTTCATTCTATTATGTCCCTTTTCAATCTTTTGGGACTTTACAGTAATACCACCATATATGGCTAAAGCATTTTATATGCCTTCTTGTGAGATATTACAAAATTTACTTTAAAAATGACATACAGTTGTGAGTAAAAACATTCCAGATTAGATGAAAAGATACAGGAGATGATAGGTAAGTATAATTTATATGTCATAATCAGATTAACAAAAAAAATATCCAAACCCCTGGTAATGTTAACTTCTGGTTTTTAAAAAAAAAAATCCCATTTCTGAGTTATTGTATTACTGCATTATTTCTGTACTCAAATGAAAGCCTGGAGCTGAAGAGCGGTTGGGTGTTTGGTAAGCAGATACTGCATGAAGCAAAAGATTATTAGCTTAATTTAAGAATTAAACTTAGTCTGCCTTTAAGCCAAATGGCTGTGCTGAGTTCTTACCTCATTTAAAAGCCAGCAATACTTTTATCAAATAGTAAAAATCACATATTTAAAGCTTTTCAGTCTTCAAACGAATAGCATCATTGTTTTTTAAAGGCAGTACTTATTATATTTATTTAAGATTGCCTGTTTTGTTTTTCAGGACATGGTATCTCAAAAAAACACAGTAAGTATACAAGCACCTATTTTTATAATAATAATAATAATAACAATAATAAGAATAACAACAACTTTATTGTCGCTTTGAATGTACACCAATTGGCATACATCAAAATGAAATTTCGTTGCATACAGCTCTCAAAGGGTCACCACCTCCAATATACACTCCTTGTTCATGGCCAGCTCAAGTTACAAACCTTCCATTTTAGTCTCTAGGGCAGCGGTTCTCAACCTGTGGGTCGCAATCCCATTTGGGGTCGAACGACCATTTCACGGGGGTCGCAGTCCGCCATTTTTTCCCTTTTCCCTTCGGCCGGCAGGGGGCAGCACAGTGCATGCACGATGTGGGCTGTCGCGCCGTGCATGCACGATGCGGGCCGCCGCGCATGCGCAATGCAGGCCGCCACACATGCGCGGTGCAGTTGGAGTCACGCCGCGCATGCGCGGTGCAGTTCAGGGTCTCAGCCTGAAAAAGGTTGAGAACCACTGCTCTAGGGAGCAAATGATGGCAAACAGGACAACATCGCCTCCTTTCCTTTTTCTGATCTTGTCTCTTCCACCTTTTCCTTAGACGGGCCTCGCTCCTTTTCACCCCTGGAGAAGGCTGCCACCGCCACCAACTCCTTCAAAAGCCTCTCTCCCATCCTCTGGGCCTGCCAACAGTCTTATCCAGTTCCTTTGTTCCCTAAGCCCTGGGACATCTCCTCCTTTGTCTCCTTTGGAAACAGCCCTTATTAGCAATAGATCCATCGCTGGGCCAGCAGTCAGATCTTGCTGCCGGCAGAACAATTTCAAACAGCGCCAACGACTTTTAACGGTCTCAGTTTCGAAACAGTTAGAAACTCGCCATGTCAGCAAAGATTATCAGTTGTATGTCATATGTTACTTTAGTTCCACCACATTGCTCCAACACATTAAAATCTTCCTGATCATGTTACCCATATCCCTTATATCCCTCCCAAAACTTTTCACCTTTGAGAGCCAATGCAGCCGCAGCCGATCCAGGCGCCGCCATCTTAGAACATTTTTTAATGTACATTAGGAATACTAAAAAACAGCCAATTTGAGAGAACTCTCAGCATGAGAACTGTAAATTTTAAATATGTGCTGAAGAATGTTTTGCACTGTTTTTTTCTGTCCTGCTGGTTTTTTAATAAATTAAGAGTAACGTTGTTTAATTTTGAAGTATCATTTCACAACACTCAATTCTTCCTGTATTCAAATTTCACTTGTTATTCCAGTGAAAAGATTGTTCCATAGTTCATTATAACAAGGTGTGTGAAGAACCAGTCTAAGTGATACATTTGTATATATATATATACACACACAAGGGAAGACATATATATATAAAAGATTTATGTCTTCCCTTGTTTATATATATAATATTTAATTTATTGTGAAGTGTTCAATGATTTCCAGCCATTCCATAGTTTGTACATACTGATTTCATTTCAAAACAATAGAATTACTCCTTTTATTTAGTTGACAATGTCTCATCAAAGTAAAGCAGATCTATAGAATTATTTATTCCACTTTCACAGATTCTAGTGGGAAGGGAGAAAGAGGCTAAAAGTTGAAAATAACTGATGCAGAGTAAAGAGGATCATTTCCATTTTTGCTTTCCTATTCAGCAGCAGCTATAGGTTTGATCAAACACTTTGATTTGAAACTGAAAGAAAATTGGGAAGTCAGGCAGTGTCAAATACTTGTTTTTGCTCTTTAAATTTTGTTAAGAATGGACTATGTTATATATACATATATACATACATATGTGCATACTGCATGTTATGTATAATTCATATTAAGTTTATTTTAAGTGGTTACAATGTAGGTGACTGGCATTAAATGGTTTACATGTTTTTTTTAAAAAAATCATATAAAAAGTACATTAAAATATATGCATTTTTGTAAAAAGCAGATAAAACTATATTCACTGTGATTAAATGATTAAAAAAATAACTAAACCAGTGTGACTTGGTAGACAACTACTGTGAGGAATAAAAAATCAATTCCAAGGGTGTTGGAAAACAAAACAAGTTTTATTAAAGCTTTTGCAAAGGCAGTGGAACTCTTGTTAATAGCAAATCCCAGAGTCCACACTTGAATCAATTTTTGCATAGGTTTTTATACCCTGTCCCATGCATCATGCCACATCCTTCCAAAGTGAGCCCAGTTGATAGGCCTACCTGGTCACATGCTTTCCGACCACCTAGCAATCATTACAATTACCAGACCCTCCAATTATGAGATCAAATGCTCCTTTTGTCCCTGTTTTATCTTCGCTCCCTTTTCTATGATTTGTAATATCCTGCTAACTAGGGGTATAGCCTTATCTACAAGGTGAACTGTTACCCAAACTGGATAATTGCAATTATAAAAGATTTATGTCTTCCCTTGTTTATCTATAAGAATGCCTGCTTTGCATCTAGAAGCTATGTGTGTTCATGTTTTGGTTAAACATGGCTGCACTTTGGTTCATAGTTATACTTTAAAATACTAACTCTAAGCAGTTTTAATAAAGAATAAGCCTTATATAAATTGAATAATATGTTATTCATAAGCTATATGCTATTCTAAATAGTGTGCACTATTCTAAAAGTATCCTTTAAGTCAGTATATATAATTCCTCTCTATTCCTTCACTTATTATATCTCCTTTTCTAAAAGTATCTTAGCTAAGTGCCTCTATATGCCTATTCCTTTAACAGAAATGGAAAATTACAACATGTACATTTCTTGTGTATCTCACACTACTATTATAAATAGTTTATGATAGATGGGTATGAGTATAAAAATCTGGACACAAAGGCTATCACATTGTGAACAATATTGTATTTGGAAATTGCCTTCCTTTAAAAATGTTGACAATAGTATTGTTTTATAAAATTTATTATTTCACCTAAAGACAAAATTATGTGTAAGATCATTTTGTGCCTCAGATGGCAGAAATATTTTCACATTAGCTTCACAATAGAGTATTGATGATATTTATTTAGTTTGTCCAAGAGTGTAAGTATACCAGCATTTTGTGCTAAGTGTCTCACTTTGCAGGATCCACATTCAAAATGTAGGTGGGCAGGACAAACAAATAGCTGAGACTAGGGTACAAGCTAAATTTCATTTCAGTTAATTGATATTAAATTTGGTACTGGGCATTTAATTACCAATATGTTTAATATTTTTCCACTTTATTATATTGACTGTTACAGGTCTCTGGCAAAATTTGGAGGGGTTACTTATAGGTGGGATAGCATACTGAGTTGGTAGGACCTAAGGTTGTATTCTTACCATGCAGCCATGTTCTTTAAATTAAATTTGTATTTATTTCATTTAGTTGTTGAAAATTCAACAAAAATTATAGGAATGAAAAGCATGGCTGATTCAAGGATTTGATGATCTGGTAAAAGTCCATAATTATTTCTATAAACAAGATTTCCCATAGTCTTTTCCTCAGGTTTGGCCATAGAGGTTTTCAGTAATGAACAATTGCTGGGGCTTAGTAGAGCACCCATTGACACATTTTGGATATTTGTGGGCCTGCTCCTTCTGTTTGCTGCTGGTGCTGCCTGTTTACCTGTTTTCTTTAAACAAATAAGCAGTAAAAGGAGCAAGGAAAAATAACAATAATTTAGGTATCTCTTAATATGATGAAGAAAAAATATGCAGCACCCATCCATCCATCCATTCATTCCGGCATTTTTTCTAGAGCTGCCTGACTCTGGGCATTTTACAAATTATAAAAGCAAGAAACATCATAGTATTAGAAAAGAATGATGGTCATCCAAATGGAATAATAAAACCTCTTTTCTCATTCAACATCTAATATAAAAAAGCCTGACAACCACCCTACCCTAAGGCCCTAGGTTCTCAAAGCTAATTTAAGGGCAGATGGGGTAATAGTGAAGAAGATTCTCTTACCCAAGTACCCAAATCTAAAATAGCAATCTTGATTCTGCACTTTTGCACCTTTGCTAGTGCCAGATGCCACTATCAAAGCAACCTGTGCTTGTTTTTGGTCCTTTTTTGCTAGAAATATATATATCTATTGAAATGAGGATTCAATTGTGGATGCAAATGAAGAAGAATCTCCATCTTTATATTTAATTCACTAGCTAGATTTTCTCCAGCAACGTATAAATTAACTCCAGCAAGGTATAAATTAACTAGTTAAACAAACAAACAAACAAATAAATAAATCATATTAATTCTCATTTCTATTGCTGCAATGTCCAAATAGGAAATATAGAGTAAAATAGCAAGGATAGAATAAATTAGGTGGATATGATCCACAAAAATATGGATTGAAGACTATGTAATTCTCAGCATGGCAATATCACAAACCCAGAAATCTCTGCATAGATTCTTATTCTAGATGCCCTTTTCCCTGTAGATGGTTATTCTAAATTTAAATAATATATAGAATTGGTTGCTGGGAAGAAGGCAATGATTGATGGCTTGATAAATGTAAAAATATATATATAAATCTTCTAGTATAATACAATATATTGGTGGAGTCACCACAATATTACAGTAAAAGCAATACTAATCTGGTTGGAAAGAGTTCTCTTCAGCTCTCTTCCCAGAGAATTCAAATAATTTCCTTTTCCAGGGAAGTAAAGTTTAGTATTTTTTCCTTAAGGATTCTCAGGACAGCATTTATTAGTAAATGGCATGGTCAGTGTCAAATAATTCTTGCTGAGATAGTGCACTCTTAATAATGCATATGGAACTTAATATATTAGCTTTATCTGTACAGTTACGAAGATTGAAATTTTTATTCAGGTATGTGCATCTGACTGTGTTAAATTGGCAGATATATGCAGTTGTCATGTAGTAAAAATTATTGCAATTCAGTAGTGAATCACAGGAAAAATGGAGAATTGTACATTCAGTTAAAGGAAAGTGCTAAAATTTCCATGATAAGATGCTGGCTTTGGAGAAAGTAATACTGATTTTCATAATGTAATGAGGGATGACTTTTTTATTATATGGTAGTCTTCTGGAGTGAGTGTCCATGCTTGCTCTTAGTTTGTTTTATATTTAAAAAGTTTTAAAATACAAAAAAGATTTATGGACTGCAGGAAATATATTTTCTTTATATGTTTATTATTTAAAATAATAACTTGACATTTCCTCCCCTTTAAAGAATGTTGAAATTAGAAGATTAATTTTTAGGGAGGAAAGAATGGGTATATTGAGCTGAGAATAGAAATTATATAAACTGTTAAATTAATGTTTCTATAGGGATATGGCCTTTGAACTTCAGTTAAACTAAATTGGAAAAACCTGTAGTTTCACATATGTTTTGAATGAACACATTACTATGAAATTAAACTTTATCTTACTTAAAATTCAAGGTTCATTACTACTGTTTTTTAAAAGACTAATTTAATGTTAAAGTGAGATGTTCTTTATTCCTATAAAATAAACAATTAAAATGAAAGGTTATTAATTTATAGTCCTAAAGAAAGTTTGACTTATCAGCAACCTCTTATGTCCTGGAATTTATTTTTCCAAACCAGAACTGGCCTTGCATTTAATGAAGGGTTGTAATATTCTGTGCCCATTTTTGAAGTTTAAAGATACTTGAAGTCTGACTGCCATTTTCTATCAGAAATTGGTGTATGCACGTTCCAAACGATTTCTTATAAAATTATTAAAATTCTCAGCCTAAAGAATTATCCCAGCATGATCCAAAGGTGCTTTTCAAAAGGCAACTGGACTTTCTTGGATTTTTTTCCTTGAAAATGTTTCACTTCTCATCTCAGAAGATTCTTCAGTTCAGGAATGAACTGATAGATAGAAGAAACTGATAGAAACAAAGTGCAGTTACCTTTTGAAAAGTACCTTTCGGTAATTATTACCTAATTAATATTCTTGCTTCCTATGGAATGTTTGTAATTATACATTCCATTAATCTTTGTATTGTACATGTACATGGCTAGCATACTGACACATATACATGAATACTTTGCTGTTTTCACTGGAAATGTAAACAAAGGCCAGGTACTTATTACCATATCTGTGGGTATGCCCTAAAGTGAAAAGTTCTGGCTTAAGATACCTACATGGCTGGAAAAGATGACTAAAATACAGATAGAACTTAAACCAGAACTGTTTTTGTTAGGAATATTAGGAGCTAAGTACGAGAAGGAGTATTTAATATTGCATATATTGACAGCAGCGAGAATAGTATTTGCCCAATACTGGAAAAATGAAAACTTACCAACTGAGGAGATCTTAATTAAGAAAATTTTAGAATGTGCAGAAATGGATAGATTAACCTTAGAGATTAAAGAGAAAGAAGATTCAGTTTATTTTAAAACATGGGATAAATTTTATAAATGGTTAGGAAAACGAACTAGTGAGAAATGAATGTGATATGTTACTTTGAATATATATTAGTAGGAAGAATTATATGTATTGACCAACTGATACTGTTTATGATTATTGTTTATCATATTCACCACAGCTATTTACTATTATATTAATTAGTACTAACAGAACATATGTACCTGGACAATAGTCTGTTTGCTAAAGCTTGAAAATGTTACTGGGGGCAACCCCAATGTTGTTCCCTATCCTGTCCCAACCCCAATCCCGACCCTAACTCCACCCCGAACCTTAATCCCTATCCTGGTCCTATCCCTTCCCCAACCTTATAAAACTCAATAAAAACCTTTATTAAAAAAATACTTTGCTGTTTTCCTTTTTTTCTTAACAATTCTTTTCCATGTGTCTTCTTTTTAAAATCTGAATCTTTGTCTTCCTCCATTACAATTTGGAATAGGCTACCAGCCATAAATCGTTTCTTCAAGTACAGCTACCTCCAGAATACCATAGTGGTAGTATGATGAGCAAAGTATGTATCACTCTTTTACTCCGCTTTACCTTTTATAAATGTTGCTATACATGTGCTTCTCTGTCCTGGTTTTGAAGTAAACATTTCTTGAACATTTTAAAGATTGCTTTGTTTTAACTCTCTGTACTCTTGGAATAGCTAGCATTATTTATCAGAGTCTTTGCCAGCAGTGCTCTTAGGGTAACAGTCTTGGGAACCAATAACCTGCTTCTGTAATTGCAGATGCTGTGAGACATAGAAAGAGTCCATAGTGCCAGCATTCCCAAATTAGTATTATTCCAAAATCACAACTAATATGAAAAAGAACCTGTTTTAACCATACATCAGTTATGTCTTCCAGTACTCTTAGATTAAACCAAAATATTTTTATTTAGAATGGAAATTCTTCTCCTTGGTCTTTAATGTTACTAGTAAATTGAAGAATTGAGCATGATCTCACAACCAATCTGATAAGCAGTGCTAGTAATTTTACCAAATGATATGTATCCATTCTTTAAAGTTAACATCTACCTTGTCTGGTGTGTGGGATACAATTGTTTTCTGTTTGCAATACAGACATACTGGAAAAAGATGTTTATAGAAAAGATTCTATAGAATTCCTTTAATTTATTTAGGACAAAGATTTTAAACTTGTTTCAACCTGCCCATCTACAGTTACAGCAGCTCTTTGTCCTAAATTGTCATCTGCTTAAGTAAAAATCCAAAGTCAGATATAGGATATTTTCATCTGGGGTACACATTTATGGAAGTTTGTTTCTAATAGGTCTTTTGTGGCACTTTCTTGGCACCTGTCCTTTTAACACTTCTTAAATTCTTTCTTAGGCATATGCAATGTTAAGTATAGAACACATTTTGTAGGCTTCACATTTAAACAGGAAAAAAACCTCATTGTTTTGTTGATTTGAGGTATTTCTGTATGCACAGCGTAAGTAGAGAGAAAACTTATTTAACAGAAGAAACAGAATAAACTAAGATTTATTGGCTCCATCTTCCCCAACATGACCTCCAGTAAATTTGTTTACAATATATTCAAGTTATCTGGAGATATGAGAGTGCAGCCAAAACATATCGCGAGACATCAACATTGGGAAAGGCAGAAAGAATTAATATTATTTCCCTTACAGTCACATAATGATTAAAATGTCTGATGACAGGCACATATCTCAATTTAACATTCAGTGAACATCCAGAGCTCTTTTTTTTAAACAAGTTTTATTAATTTTTCAGTTTTTACATCCAAGTGATTAGGAAGCAGCATGGTGATAGGGTAATCAAAAATCTAATAACAGAATCATTTATATATATCTCAGGTTACCTCATTAAAAATTCCCTATTTCCCTTAATTTTTATATCATATTCAAATTAATATATTTCTAGATAGAGCTCAATAAATCAATACAATTATCAATAAAATTTTACTTGTACATATCCAAATTCTGTTTTTTAAGTTTTACTTAATTCCAATTACCATGTTCCAATTTAGCCATTAATAACCGTAATAATTAAACTTCGGGTAACCCCAATTTCCCTCATTTCATTACCAAATAATTATCATGTCTAGAATACACATATTATTCCGAAAATTAAATTCTTACTTTATTTCACAAATATATTCTATTTCTCATCCTGATAGCTCCTCATTTGCTAATAAAATATCTTTCAGTGTCACAAACCCATTTTTATATTACAATTCAAAACTATAATCTAACAATTTTCATTTCCATTATAAATCTAGGTCCTAAACATTAAGTCAATATCTCTAAAAATCTCCTTAACCTGTTAAATAAGATTTTAAGCTATTCCATCATCAATCAAGAAGGGAAGGAGAAGAAGAGAGAGAAAAAAAGACAAATGAAAAGAGTCCCATTTTTAAACCTCTGGCTTTCTTTTTTTGCCAGGCAGGTTTCCATACCAGTGCTTTTAAATCCTGAAGTAAGTCTCCCTTCATTCCTACACATATTGTTTGAATCAAGGGAGAATGGCCAGTTATCAATTTTTCAAAGGAACTGCCCCCTTTGTAGTTATTAGATTGTTGCCCTAATAATTCCAATCTCTATGTTTGGTTTAAAATGTTTATTATTAGTTCAGTCTGATCATCTTCTTCTTCTTCTTCTTCTTCTTCTTCTTCTTCTTCTTCTTCTTCTTCTTCTTCTTCTTCTTCTTCTTCTTCTTCTTCTTCTTCTTCTTCTTCTTCTTCTTCTTCTTCTTCTTCTTCTTCTTCTTCTTCTTCTTTTTCTTCTTCTTCTTCCAGTTTCGTCTGACTAGGGTAAAAAGTCATGTCCAGTGTTCTAGTTGTTAATTGATTGTTTAAGTTCTCTAGGTTCTCAGTGTATTGTGTTTGTTGTTCGGTTCCTGGTTGGTTTTGGAGTTACAGGTACTTTAGTTGAAATCAGTATTTGGTTGTCAAAGTTCTCAATAGGTTGTGTGTCCAGTTGTGTAGAATCCTCCTTAATATTAATTTGTTCCTCTTCTGTTGTTTTTTTGCTTATAAGTTGATCAGTTGGAGTCTGGAATTCAATTTGTAGTTTTGGGGTAACATCTTTGACTTTCACTCTGGAGTTCATTAGCTCAGTAGCTTCAAGGATTTTTTCAAGTATAAGTTTATAGTTAAGTTGTGGGTAAGATTCCTCCATTTCTATAGTGGTTAGAGATAGTCTTTTAGTGGAGGCTATGCTTAGTAAAAGTCAGCCAGTATCCACCTCCACAGCTTCTAGACCTTGTTTCCACCACCCAGCTGTTTCCAACTCTTATCTTTTTTAGATAATGTCAAGGGCAAATCAAGGGAGTCAACAGGCCACACAGGCAGAAATATTCAGTTGCTATACCAGGCTTCACCACAAGATGTCCCCACAGGCTAAGAATTCTTTTTCCAGACACCCATTAAATTTTTATCCAGTTAGAAAAAAGGAAAAAAGGATATTTTTCAAAGTTAATAGATAGATAAAATGATAGGTCTCTATAATAGGAAATTTTTGGGACCCCAAAGTATCCAAAAAATAAAAATCAAATTATTTAATTGTTGAGATTAGTTATTCTTTTCTTTTCTTTTCAAAACTTAAATTCCCAAAGTAGGCAAACGCCGCTGTATTAAGAGCAGGGGAGAAGTTTCAGGAGGCTTTCACAGGAAGGTAGTTAGGGTAAAAGAGAGGTAAGGAAGGGTCTCACTCAAATCCTCCACGGTGCTTCGTTGTGCTTAGTTGTAATTTTGGCTTTCAGCTGGTGCGACTTGGTGATCGGCCATGTCAATCGGCCGATCTTTCTTCTTCGGTCCTGAAGAGCTGCCTCCAAACAAACAAAGGGGCTGCCACCCCTCCGCGATCTAGCAAGGGTCCTCCCCAACAGTGGTTGCCCCTCCAGGGCAACTTTCGACCCTTTCCAGGGTCTTACAAAGGAGGAAAACCGGACGGTGGAGAGAGAGCTCTCTGCGCACATCCGCTGGCGCAGTGATCCAGAACTGGAAGCCTGAACATCCAGAGCTCTTGAACCAGTCAGTTTTCATGTCTCTGCTGTAGATTTGATAGGATATTTCTCCGTGGGGGAATCGCTATAAATGAAGCTAAAGCTGTAGCCAGCTGAAAGGAAGCACTTGTGAAGAAGTCTTAGTTCTAATGCCATGACAATGGGACACTTCCTCTATATAGTGATTTGTGGTTAGCTGTTCACAAATCATTCTAGCCCCATCAGAAGGATTAGAGCCAGCACCTTATATTAATTCACTGCCAGATAACAGCATGTCAATGAAAGAAAAAACAGGATCACAAATCAGCATATCTTGTCCAAGCCCATACAAGGACAAGCTGTTGAGTATAAATAGCCAACAAATCTCGTTCCTCCATATCAGAGCACTGATGATGTTATATAGTCTGGTAATAAAATATCTTCCTAAAGAAAAGACCAAAGAATAGCAAGAATCCAATAATTCAACCATAAGCTAAATATACAGGTAGTCCTCGAGTTACAAATGTAATGGAGCCTGCCCATTCCACTCGTAACTCGAAAATTCGAGTGAATGTAGTACCTCAAACGAGATCACTCCTTTGCTCGTTAAGACACACATGGCTCGTTAAGTGCACATGAGGTATCTCAGGGTGGGGAAGGCCATTGAGGACCTAGTGATGGAACAGGCCCTTGAGGCCTCCCCAGCTCACTAAGATACGTCATGCTTCCCCCTCCCTTCCTGCCACGCCGGATTCACCTGGAAAAGGTCCGTCTCCTCTCTGTCACGGTTCCTGCTGCCGCCTGGATCTGAGGCCAGGGGACAGTTCTACGTGCCTCCAGAGGCTGGATCAGGACAGCCTCTGATGCCCTGATCCAGCCTCTGGAGGCATGTGGAACTGTCCCCCGGCCTCAGATCCAGGCAGCAGCAGGAACTGCGGCAGAGAGGAGATGGATCTTTTCAAGGTGAGTCCGACGTGGTTATATGGTCTCTTATTTGTTATAACGTCTTTTATGATAACTGGATGAAAACTGGATATATTTCACATAAATTTCAAAGAAGCCTTTAAAAATTGTATTTCTGTATCTTTGTTATGCTTTCTTTTTAATATGCAATATTTTAATTCATTGTCTTCTTCAGGCTTCAAGTGGCAACTATCACTTCATTCCATACACTGTATCATCATGCGATGATTTTTTTTGCTGTGAAAGTGATGCCCAACGGAGAGCATCTGAGTACATCCAACCTAATTGGGACACCATCTTAGGACCACTCTGTGTGCCACTAATGGACAAATTTATCAGCCTTCTCAAGGATATCCATATCACCTCATGGTAATCTATCACTCTTTAATGGTTTTATTAATCATTTCTTTTTCTATTTTTTTCTTTAAAAACAAAGCTCCAGGATGTTTTACAATCACAATATTTCTCTGCCTAATGCATTGATGTGTTTGTAATTTAATCCAAGTTGGATCTTTCTTATGCATCTGTTCTAACAAACTAACCCTAGTAACATGGAACTATTTTTAAAGATATAATAAGTAAAATAAGAATTGGTGATCTGTCCAGTTGTACAAGTATGCATAAATAAAGAACTCTTCAAACTCTATTTTGAAATAAGACACTGAATAGAATAGAATAGAATAGAATAGAATAGAATAGAATAGAATAGAATAGAATAGAATAGAATAGAATAGAATAGAATAATAACTTTATTGTCACTTTGAATGTACACTAATCAGCATACATTAAAATGAAATTTCATTGCATACAGCTCTCAAAGGGTTACCACCTCCGATATACACTATATAAATATGACAAAAATAAATAAATAAATACAGAATTATGCATATACCTACATATATTATACGACATAGAGAAACAACAGTTCAGGTTATGTATACATGTACAATGGCGAGAAAAACAAATCTTGTGAGTTTACCAAATGGATGACATAGGGAAAAAGCTATTACAGAATCGGGTAGTCCTGCTAGATATACTTCAAAACCTCCTCCCAATTTTGGCAGATACAAAAGTCTTTGTCTCTATTTCTGCCATGCTATGGAATATATTCCCTCAATGTATGCCCCATTCGCTCTATGGAGATACTTTGGGAGCATCTTTGGAAGTCCCATTGTCCCATTGTTTAGTAAAACTATAAAGACCTCCTCACCATGATTAGAATTGTTTCATGATTTTAGTATTTATTTTACTGTTAATTTTGATCTTTATTTTCAATTTGTTATGTTATTTTGCTTTATTTTTGTTAGTTGCCTTGACTAATCAAGATAGCAAGAAGACAGGGTTGTCACCACCACCATCATCTAACTGAAATATTGTAACTACAGAAATATTTTATGTCTGTGACATTAGATTTTGTTAACCATGTCATATGATCACCTCATTTGTGTGGGAAGCTGTTTCTATTCATATCAGGTTCAGGTAATGATTGGCTTTGAATTAATGCATGGCGAAGCATACAGAAATGTGGACTTCCATGCTCAGTTTGAATTTTGCACTGGGTTTTTATTATAATTAGATAGAAACATAGGATCTCTCCGTTCATAACATTCCTTATTTCTGTTCAGAAGATACTCACCAACTACTTGTTGAGATGGGCAGCCATATAAATTGAATTAAGATATAAACATCCTGTGGAAAAACCAGAGTCTGTTGTTTCAATGTTTTGTATTTTAATATGTCATCTGTTAAATAAATTTGTGTTCTGTTGTGTTTAATTCCTTAGTACATATTATAAAGAAAGTCTGTTAAATGACATCAGAAAAGCTAGAGAGAAATATCAAGGAGAAGAACTTGCAAAAGAACTGGCTAAGATTAAACTTCATATGGATAATACTGAAATCCTGACTTCTGACATTGTGATCAATTTACTCCTATCCTATAGAGATATTCAGGTATGTTACTTTTACCTGAAAATGCAGAATTTACCCATTTATGGTATGGATAATAATAATAATAATAATTATTATTATTATAAAGTTGGAAGGGACCTTGGAGGTCATCTAGTCCAACCCTATACCATTTCAGACAAATGGCTGTCCAGTCTCTTCTTAAAAACTTCCAGTGTTGGAGCATTCACCACTTCTGGAGGCAGGTTGTTCCACTGGTTTCTGATTTTAATTTGTCCCCTTTTAGAATATCTATTGTAAGTTCAAAAGTGTTTTTCCTGCAATATTTTGTGTCTTTTTCTATGATATTCATCAGCCTTAAATTGAATTGAGGGAATGAATCACATAAACATGCAATCTGAGTGACCTTCAGCATATATATTGTATATCTACTGCCCTTACAAAGAGATTATCTATAAGGCAATTTTTTAAATTTCACTTCTGACTTTCTGCCAGTTACAAATAGATAAATACTTAAGAGAATATCATCCATCTAGAAGAGTCACACCAGTAACTTGTTACCAAAAGAGTAACAGTCACTTGTCTGAGATGGTATAGGTTCTCCTGCTTGAGTGGGGGGCTGGACATAGAACAGGGCTTTTCAATCTTTTCACCCATTGTACGACTTTTAGGATATGGCAATATCGAGTACCACTAGTCGCCTAGCAAGGTGTCAAAAACTTGATGACCAAAAAAAAAAAGGAAAAAAGTGATAAAATACAGGTAGTCCTCAACTTAAAACAGCTCACTTAGTGACTGAAGTTACGACAGCACTGGAAAAAGTGACTTATGACCATTTTTCACACTTATGACCATTTCAGCATTCCCAGGGTCATGTGACTTACATTCGGATGCTTGGCAACTGATTCATATTTATGATGGCTGCAGTGTCTCAAGGTCATGTGATCCCCTTTTGCAACCTTTTGTCAAGCAAAGTCAATGGAGAAACCAGATTCACTTAATCTTTTATATCAGGGGTGTCAAACTCAATTTCACTGAGGGCTGCATTAGCATTGTGATTAGCGGGGGGGGGTTCCTTCCTTCCTTTTTCCCTCCCACCCTGCCTCCCTCCTTCTCATTCCCATTTTCCTTCCTTCCTTCCTTCCTTCCTTCCTTCCTTCCTTCCTTCCTTCCTTCCTTCCTTGATCCTGGTGCTTTTGCTGAGCCCTGACAGCTGATCACTTCTGCAGGGCTGTCTGGCTTCAGCAGAAGCGTCAGGATCAGCGCTGGGCTCCAGCTGATCGGCACTTCTGCGAGGCTCAGTGGAAGTGCCAGGATCAGTGGCGGGCTCAAGCTGATCGGTGTTTCTGGGGGCTCAGCTGAAGTGCCAGGATCAGTTCCAGGCTCTAGCTGATTGGTACTTCTGGGTGGTTCAGCAGAAGCGTCAGGATCAGTGCCGGGCTCCAGCTGATTGGCACTTTGGGGCTCAGCGAAAGCACCAGGATCAATGCTGGGCTCTAGCTGATCGGTGCTTCTTTGGAGCTCAGCAGAAGTGCCAATCAGCTGTAGCTGCACGCGCCAATCCTGGGGCTTCTTCCAAGCCCCCATAGCCCTGCAGAAGTGCATGCTGATCCTGGGGCTCCTGCCCAACTCGCTTGCTCACCCTTCCCCTGAAAACATGCCGCTCGCTCACTCACCCTTCTCAAAACACACCGCTCACTCGCCCTTCTGAAAACATGCCGCTCACTTGCCCTTCTGAAAACAATGCTGCTCACTCACCCTTTTCCCGAAAACAGGAAAGCCACTCACTCGCTCACCCTTCCTCCGAAAACAGGCTGCTCGCTCACTCGCCCTTCCTCCGAAAACAGTCTGCTCGCTCTGTCTCTCCTCTCTTGCTAAGAAAAACCTCTTCGCTTCTCGCTCTCTCCCTCTCCTGCCAAAACCTGCCCTTTTATACTTTCTCTTCTCTCCGCCCTCCTCCTTTTCTCTTCCGATTACGCTGGAAGCTCCAATTACTATGTCACCATATGTGCCGATCCTGGAGCTTGTGCCAAGCTCTGCAGCTCCAGCTGATCTCCAGGTCTGTGCGGCATTGCTTTAGCTGATTCCCTCCCCCGCTACAATTGCCTAGGGGTCGCGTACCACCTGCCAAGTGCTAAAGTACCACAGGTGGTACGCGTACCACTGGTTGAAAAACCCTGGACTAGAAGACCTCCAAGGTCCCTTGCAGCTCTTGTCTATTCAAAACCAAGGATTTTGTTATACAGTTATATAGAGCATCTCTGTCAGATTTTCTTCTGTGGTGAATCAATTGTTAGGGACAAGCACTGTAAATTTTTTAGGAGTTGTTGGTCATGGCCACATTTGCAAAGTAGGAAAAGAAGAAATGTTTGATGCATGAACTTTGTTTATAAATATTTTATTATCTTTTGCTACTGCTAGAATTATGATGCTATGGTGAAACTAGTGGAGACACTGGAAGTGCTCCCAACTTGTGATTTGGCTGATCAGCACAATATCAAATTTCACTATGCCTTTGCACTGAATAGGTAAGCTTAATTTTTATGTGTTTTACTTTATTTTTTTTATAAATAGATATTTTATGTAATTAGTGAGCGACCATGGATATCTTAAAAATAGATTTACAGATTTACATTTTCATGGAGTGAAATTTTAAATTTACTAGACCTCAGTACAATGGACTTGCACATAATAGACCAAATTCTGCTGCCATTGATACAATTATCCCATTATGCAATTGATGTGACTGTATTTTGTGAAAAGTGATGTTATTTTCAGAAGGATATAATCATTTCATAAGGTATCTTAATAACAGGCAACATCCTCCCAATTAGTTAGTTTTTAATTTTCATATCATAATTTTACATAAAGAACAAAATCATTTTCTGACCCTATATTATTCAGTTTAACTGGCATTTCTGATGTATTTCCAGCCATTTTTCATAAACTTCCATTAATTCTACTTTGAAAATAGTCCTTGGACACTATTAGATTGGGGTTCAGTTTAATTTCAACTGTATAGCATAGTTTATTGTAATGAACAAGTTGCTTAGAACTAATAGTAAAATAAATTTGCATAGCTTATACCGTTGAATATGTATCTCAGCTGTGATGCAAATTTCTTTTTATGCGTTAATATTAACAATTACTATTTAAGGATGTTGTTGTAATCATTTCCCATGGTTTCTTAAAAGTCAGATTGTGAAATGTTGTGGTACTTCAAATAATTTAAATATTTCTGTTTTATTTACATATTTATGGTGTACATCACCCAGAGTCACTTATTGAGATGGGTGCCTATAGAAATCAATCAATCAAACAATCATTGTATTTATATTCCACCTTTATATTGCACAATACAGAATGGCACAACTGCCCACGACAACCCAGTTATATAAGATGGACTAAGGGAGCAAGCAATTGGCTCAAAGTTATGAAAGGAAGGAAGAAAAAAAGAGAAGAAAGAAAGAAAGAAAAAGAAAGAAAGAAAAAAGAAAAAGAAAAAGATGCTTTTAATATGCATCAGGAAAGGAATGCTTCCCAGTAAAGTGGGGAGGACTAAAAAATAACATTGTGGCTTCTTTTACTCAAGAAATATTCAGTAATCTGTGGTTTTGTTGGCATAATCTTGTTGCATAAAACACATAGTTATTGAATTTATACAGAGAAATAAGCAGCAGAATGTATAAAGTTGCTATTCTTGGTTACATATTTTTTTACAGATTCATGAAGAAAATATCTTTTGCTTCATTCCCTGGACTTTTCCAGCTTTTTGTTGATTCCAAACTTTAGAGAATATTGTTACTTCTTTTACCTAGCCCTAGTACTCAGGTTCAATCTTTGTTCTAAAAGATACATTTTTGTATCTTGCAGAAAGTAGGGATCCTGACCCATGCCTCAATTTTACCATATTCTTTAACAATTGAGCTAACTTTTGTGCCAGTTGTTTATTACTTTTACAGAATCCCTTAAATCATGAAGTTTGTGTATTGACTTTACTACATATTGAATTATTTATAGATCTGGCAATGTGTAACTTTTTTTCTATTATACATGAACAGTATTTGGTTAGTACATTAAACAGTCTTATGTAAAAGATTTTTTAAACTGCAGTGTTTGCCAATTGCATGTTTTCTTGTTTACACGAATGTGTTATCTTTATGTAAACAGTAAAAGAGTTTTTATGTGCAGTATATTAACCTGCATTTGTTTCAATTTGGATCCTGAAAAAAATAGTATTAATGAAACTTCTTTGTCACATTATGTTGAAAAATTTTGCGATTGTTTTATAGCTAAAGTCAGACATCTGAGATACTTAACTAAAATGTTCTAGAGTCATACCTTTTCTTCAGCAACACATTGAATTTATTTCATTAGGGACAGCTGCACAAAATGAATATTAGAACTCTGTTACACCTTAGATTCAGTCTCCAGAGCACATAGAAAGTAGCACCTCTGTGATATCTTATAGTAACTGTATCTTTCAAAGGCCCATGTGGCACTCCAAAACACCTTTTAGATACTGAGTACAAAGCAGTTATCTGACTGTTCATGATAGGGTGGTTTTTCAGAATTAATTGAAAATATCCATAGGAAGAGGAAAAGAGCTGTTTAAAGTCACTTTAGATTCCATAGGTCTTGTATTATATTTCTAGGAGATGTATAAATCTGAAAAAATGCTAGAGAGGAAAAAAATGTTGAAAATTGATTGGTTTGTGTAGACCAGGGGTTCTCAACCTTGGCAACTTTAAGACTTGTGGACTTCAACTCCCAGAATTTTATTGCATAAACTATTAGTAGTAGAAAGATGTGATGGAATGGAATGTTATTTACAAATATAGTAAATGTCTTTATATTGTTACAAGAATCCTTATTGGTTTTACTGCAGAACACTCAATCTGAGAAAATCTATATAAAGTGCAGTTTTGGGGTAATATAATTACATAATATTGTTAGGAACAAAAAGTTTGTCATCCTATGTGGTTTATGTATGTGTGTAATTAGACCAGGTTTTTGTCTGAATTTTAGAAGGAACAACATGGGTGACCGGGAAAAGGCACTTGAAGTGATGCTCCAGGTATTACAGACATGTGATCATCCAGCACCAGATATGTTTTGCCTATGTGGGAGAATTTATAAAGACATATTCCTTGATTCAGACTGTAAAGATAATAGTAGCCGAGACAAAGCCATTGAATGGTAAGAGATGTTGAATGGTTCAGTATCACTATAAAAATAGAAAAGGAGAGTATTCTACTAGTAAATTCCACATTCACTACCAATTACAGGTAGTCCTCAACTTACAACAGTTCATTTAGTGACCTTTCAAAGCTACAGTGGCACTGAAAAAAGTGACATGACCATTTTTCACACTTATGACCACTGTAGCATCCCCACAGTTACATGACTGAAATTTGGACACTTGGCAATTGGCTCATATTTATGATGGTTGCAGTGTCCTGGGGTCATGTGATTGCTATTTGTGATCTTCTGACAAGCAAAGTCAGTGGGGAAGCCAGATTCATTTAATAACTCTGTTACTAACTTAAGAACTACAGTGATTCACTTAACAACTGTGGCAGAAAAGTCATAAAATGGAGTAAAACTCACATGTCTCCCTTAGCAACATAAATTTTGGCATCAATTGTGATCGTAAGTTGAGGACTACCTATAGCAGGGGTTCTCAACCTTGGCAACTGTAAGACTTGTGGACTTCAACTCCCAGAATTCCTCAGCCAGCAAAGCTGGCTGAGGAATTCTGGGAATTGAAGTCCACAAGTCTTAAAGTTGCCAAGGTTGAGAACCCCTGACCTATTAGTATCCTATCATCCTAAAAAGTGAATAAATAATAAGGGAATGTATACAGATAAAACCATAAGGAAGGCCCTCTAAATTCGATGAAAGCTCTTGTTCTCTGATTAGCAGTGGCCAACTAGGTATTACAGGACAGCTTCCAAGAACAAGGAAAGGCAACCCAGGATTGTTTGATATCAGAAACTGAAATTTTGAGTCATTATTATTATCATACCTGACATACAGCTTTTGAAGTCATTTAAACTGGTACACATTATCACACCCTAAGCACAAAATTCTCCATTGTATGATGGAAAGACTTCCCATTAAGTCTAAGGAAACTAGTTCTGATGTTGAAAGACATTTTTTCCCTCTTTATTCTCTTTCTCCATTTAAAAAAAAAATCTGCCAATTCCCCTTCTGCTTAGCTGGCTTTTTGTTAACTACACAAATGTTTAATCTGTGCTTCTAAAATAAATTCTTCAACTTCTCAATGATCTTAATTTGGCTTTTTCCACATTAGTTCCAACACATTAAAATCCATTTTCAGCTATGATGGCAAATTCTCTTATTTAATGTTTTCTTAAAACAATACTACAAGGAGCATTGTTACGTGCTTCTGAACTTGACAGCCCACTTCCAATTTAGACCCATCTAAATAAAATTGAAAAGCCTGAAAAAAAAATGAAGCAGGAAGAAATCAATTTTTTTTAAAAAAGATATTCCCTTGATGACATTGTGATTTTGAGAGTGGAAGCCTATATATGTTAGCTCAGAAAAGGGTTCCATACATATGAACAGCCAGTTTTGTAGAATGTTGGAACTTTCACTTTGGTGATGTCTTATGTTGGTTGTTCTCTATGACAGTATCTTCGTATTTCAGTAAAATTGTTTATTCCATTAATTAAATAAAATATATAAACAGTTGAAAAACGTATTATTATATAATAATTTAAAATAATTATCTTTAAAGCAGAACTGCTTAAAATAAGTTTGATACAATTTAAAAAGTATATATGTCTTCTCTGCCTTATATTGGATGACTAAAATCTGCATTCTCATCTTTCCCAGGGAGGGGGAAAATAAGGGGCCGGAGGGGAGGCGGAATCAGTTCTGTAATATCTAGCATGAGATGTATTGAGATTTGATAACTATTTTTCTTCTGTGACTCATTTGATTAATTTTTTTCCCTACAGGTATCATAAAGGGTTTGAGCTCCAGTCAACTCTGTATTCTGGAATTAACCTTGCAGTTTTGCTGATCGTTTCAGGGCAGCAATTTGAAACTTCCATGGAACTGAGGAAAATAGGTAAATGAATAAAGGAAAATTAAGTGTGGTGATGTCAGTCAGTTAATTTCATAAGCCTGATCCATCTTTTTCTTCCCTTCCCTTCATGGTTCCAGTCACATGAAGTTTCCTTCTACTTAACTGTTAACAGCAATGGCAATAATATTGTTTAATTTCTAGCTTTAAATTCTGTAGAGACAAAGATGGGTACACCTGTACAATTTCTCCTTCCAGTAAAATTTTGAGACTATAATCCTTAGAAACACATCACCCACTCTTATATTTTGGAATAGGATTCTTGTATTCATTTGCAACATTCTCTTTTTATATGTTTGTCAAGGAGTACGGTTAAATAGTTTATTGGGAAGAAAAGGGAATCTGGAAAAAATGAACAATTACTGGGACGTTGGACAGTTTTTCACCGTAAGCATGTTGGCCAGTGACATTGGTAAAGCTATCCAAGCAGCAGAGAGACTTTTCAAATTGAAACCACCCATTTGGTATGTATCATCACATATGTTTTGTAATTGTAGCTCACATTTACTAGGTTTTGTTAAGTTTTCTCTTTATTGCAAGCCATGATGATCTGTCTATGATGACCTGAATCCTTGTAGAAGTTTGTTTTTCCAAATTCCTACATACACACCAACCCTTTTGCTTTGTTGTGATATTTTGCCTGATGAGGAATTTTAAAAAACATAAGAGTTTGCATGACTATTATTATTTGATTGATCTTACTAACAATATCAACTAGTCGTTGATTTGGAGAGTTTTCACTCCAATAGAGAGATACATTTTTTGGGTTTTTTTTTTGTCAAAATATTCACATGATAATTTGGCTGCAAATTTTAAATAAAAATATCATTTGTGTTTTTAAAGAAGACTAACTAGGTAAGAATTAGCAGTAATTTGTTGGAAAGTATGTTTTATAAAAAAATAGACTTTGGAAGGATGATTTTATTATCCATCTATTTAAATACATGATTCCTATAAAAATATGTTTTTCAACATTGATTTAAAAGGACCTGTTGGCCATTTTGTTTATTAATTATATCTATATGTTTCAGGTATTTAAAATCCTTGGTACAAAATCTGATATTAATTCAGCATTTCAAGAAACTGACCATAGAACATTCTCCAAGGCAAGAAAGACTGAACTTCTGGTTGGATATAATTTTTGAGGCAACTAAAGAAAAAAACAATGGATTAAGATTCCCAGTAAGACTCTACAGTGTATAATTTGTTGTTAATTATATAACTATATTGATACTGAGTTGGAAGTAA
The DNA here is from genome assembly GCA_034064705.1 of Bothrops alternatus. NCBI lineage: Eukaryota > Metazoa > Chordata > Lepidosauria > Squamata > Viperidae > Bothrops > Bothrops alternatus. Next base: position 757,278 of record JARGCV010000352.1, on the reverse strand, counting down.
CAAAAATGATTGTGTATTGAACAAACTAATAGAATAGCGTTCCCCTTAAGACTAAGTTGACTCTCACCATATTGGTTTTTCAAAAAGCCATATATTCCCTGGGAACAGATTAGTAATTAGGATGTCAAGTCCCACACAGCTGGCAAACTCAAGAACATTTTATTCACATGGATTTCAAAATTAATGCTAGTCAATATATAACATGTTGAAAAAGATTGTAGTTCTCAAGCAGACTTCTAGCAAGCCAGTTAATGTGTTTCTTTGAAATGTTTCCTTTTCATGTTTCCATGCTTTGTACCTTTAAGAAATGCTCTCTAACTGAATTTCTCTTATTTTTGGCTTCCTCAATTTGTCAGAGAGATCTCCTGCCATGAATTGAATGTTGCAATTTCAGGGAGCTACATTTCATTTTTTTTCATTAGTTAGAGTGCTTTATATTAATGTGTTTCTGTTGGTCACTAGTTTGAGAATTGGTGGATTGAGCTGTAATACATTCATCCATATATACCTAAAAATGCAGTTAATGCAAGGGATGGTATGAACTAAAGCAAATCTTTTCCATTGAAATAACAAAAGGTTGTCTTATTCAAATTTATTCAAAATCCCCTAAATTCATTGTGCTTTTGGTCTGTAATAATTAGGCTTAGGATTATAATGCAAGAATTATGTTCCTCATTTGAAATTGAATGATGGCTAGATATCAGTTTGAATACGTGCTTCAAATAAAGTGTTCTTTATTTAGGTATTGGTGATAGAGCCAACCAAGATATATCAGCCTGCATATGTTTCAATCAATAATGAGGCCGATGAGAGGACCGTTTCCCTTTGGCATGTCTCCCCTGCAGAAATGGTAAGATTAGCTGGGCATTTTCCTTAATGCTTTAGACATGATTTATTTGATAACAATCATGCTATTCTTTTAAGAACTCCTAATGGGTGTTTCATAAAAATGTTTTTGATTTAGAATTCTCAAGATTTCATTTTCACAGAATTCTTAGTAGTATACAGAATTAGATTTATTGCAATGGTTTCACTTTCCAATTGCAGATTTCTGTAAAAGAATTTGAGTTGGTTTATAGAGTTTAAACAATTTTACACCTTATAAACTTTGTGGATGCTTTTAAGTTTCTCAGCTTTAGGAATTTTGATTTCCAATCCATTCATATCATAACTTGGAAATGTTTATGGATGACCTTCATTGAGGAAATTGTATTTTGCACCTCTTGCTATATTATTCATTAATTCGCTTTGCTTCTGGAGTGATTGTCTAGACTGGACCTAGGAAACCTGCTATCACATCACTGTGATCCCATTTGAATAACCACAGGGTGGTAATAAGGCACAGTGATGTGTATTATTTCACCTTACTATCTTAGGTAATCTAAAGTCAAAATGGCAAATACTGTACTGCAGCAGGCTAAGCCCAAGCAGTAAGAAATTATTTGCAGTCTTGCTTCAAAACTGTGGTTTTATTTTTTCACAGAAACAAATTCATGAATGGAATTTTACAGCTTCTTCTATTAGAGGAATAAGGTTGGTATGCTTTTAAATGGCTTCTCTTATATTTGTTTACATTATAAACATAAAAGCTTGGAGCACCTAGTTTTAAATGAAATAAAATTGAGAAAGTATGTTTCATATATAAACAGTTCAGTATAACCTGTTAAAAAAAAGATATTTCATAACCTTTTTTTGTTATCTTTAGCAAGTTCACTTGATGTTATGAAAGTTTGATAATACAGGTAATCCCCGAGTTACGAACGTTCACTTTATGCTCATTTGAAGTTACGTGATAAGAGCCCCCTAGTGCTTACGAGCAACTCCCGAAATTACTAATATTGCAGCACCACGGCAGCCATTCGCCCTTATGAGCGACTGCAGAGGCTCTGCAACATTCACCCTGGTTATTCCCTCCCTCCCCACCCCCGACGCGGGTCTCCCTAGGTACCAGGCCTTCAATACTCACTCTACGAAGATTGAGATCCTTCACTTTCTTGGCTGCTCAAGGCATTTAGTGAGTTCACAGAAAATAGAGTCCTAAAGTAACGCACGATCATGCGAGATCAGTGGGGCGGGATCTCACACAACTGATCTCGTGTGATCTCATGGTACTTTAGGCCCCTGTTTTCTGCAACAGAACATAACCGAAGCTGGATGATGCTTCCCCATGCCTCTGGAGGCTGGATTGGGGCTCTGGAGGCCTTTTCCAGGCCACTTCGGTGTGGATCTGAGGCTGGGGGAGGCTTTTGTGCTCTGCCACGGCTCAATCTGAGCTCCGGAGGCCTTTTCCAGGCTGTTGCCGCCCAGATTTGAGGCCGGGGAACGCTTCTGTAATCCCCCTGTGGCCTGATCCGGGCTCCAAAGGCATTTTCCAGGCCTGATCAGGCCATGGGGGGGCTGTGGAAGAGTTCCCTAGCCTCAAATCCGGGCGGCAGTAGTCTGGAAAAGGCCTCCAGAGCTCAGATTGGGCCACAAGGGAGCGCAGAAGTGTCCCCCGGCCTCAGATCCAGGCGGCAGCAAGAACCGCAGCAGAGAGAAAATGGATCTTTCCCAGGTGAGTCCGGCGTGGCAGGAATGGAGGGGGAAGCATGAGGTATCTTAGTGGGCTGGGGAGGCCTTGGCCTGTTCCATCACTAGGCCCTCCATGGCTTTCCCCAGCATGAGATACCTCATGTTCGCTTAACGAGCCGCATGCGTCTTAACAAACAAGGAAGTGATCTCATTCAAAGTACGAGATTCATTCCCATGAGTTTTCGAGTTAGGAGTGGAATGGGCAGGCTCCATTACAGTCGTAACTCAAGGACTACCTATACCTGATGTTCACTTAGCGAGCCACCTGCATCTTAACGAGCAAGGGAGTGATCTCGTTCAAGGTACGAGATTCACTCCCATGAGTTTTCAAGTTAGAAGTAGAATGGGCAGGCTCCATTACACTCGTAACTCGAGAACTACCTGTACTTCTTTCTTAAAGTTATAGTCACATATTTAGTAGAGACCTTTATTGAAGAATTTGTATAAACATTCTAAAATAGGAATCCTAAAAGACTTGCAGATAATTAGCCAAAACTCAAAGTTATGACTATGAGTTAATCTTGTATTCCCAATTCTTATACTATAAGTATCATTATAAATCTGGCCAGGATAATAGAACTGAAGAAGTAGCATAGATTGCTGTAACATTCTTCGTACAGCTGTCTTTAAAGGCACTTCTGTTAGTATAACATATTAGACTATGTGACAAGTGTCTGTATCTCTAATGAATCATAACAAATTTGAGCTATTCTGTTCTATTCTAATAGCTTTTCTATTTTCAAAATGATTCTCTAATGTGAGGTCATATATGAATTAAATCCTAGATGTCTTTTCTTGTGTAAACCTACATACATACTTCAATCCCCTATGTGAATATCAGTGTTTATTGAATTTTGATGTTGTTTGTGTTGTCAGTTTTGTATGTTTTTTTCCGTACAAGGCTTTCTCCCTTCCTATGTGTGACATCATCTTGAAAGACTGTTTCTGTATTTTTTTCCAACTGTTTAGTGCTATTAGATTATGCTTATCCTTTTAAGAGACTAAAAAGAATACAGATTTTTCAAACAAGTACCCCTTTTAATTATATGTCATTTTATATAAATGATTTTGGAGAGATCCTCTTCAGAACATCTGTCAGTATTAACTTCTTTAAGTGTGCACTTCACCATATTGCTCTCAGGTTCAAACTGTTATTGTACATTGGTAGCACAGATAGATATTGATTAGTCTTTCTTTATAACCTCTAAAAATGTCATTACTTTCTCTTGTGTTCATCCAGAGTAGTATGATTCCTTGTTTCATGAAAATTGCTTTTGGACTGACTGCAAATTTCAGCAAGATGGCACAAATTATTGTTATGTAATTACTGATAAGATGTTAATGTTTTAGATGGGCCTGAATGTTGTTCTTTTTATCCTGATAACATGTTTCTTTGGCAAGAATTACTAAATATTTATTAATTCAATTTATATGGCCACCCACTTATATAAAGTAACTCTGAAACCAAAAGATAACAGAACAAAGAAGGCATGTTTCCTGGGATCCAACAAATGACATTGTTTTACTGAAGATGCCCAAAGTACGTCCATACTACCAAATCTGGTGGGTCAGGTAGAAACCACCATAGAGACCCGTCCCCTCTATGCCATGTAGAGCTTTAAGGATAAAAACCAACAACTTGATTTGCACCTGAATCCATTGGGAGCCAGTGCCACTCACACAGCAAAGAGGTTACATAGGCTATTACATTCTGGGGTGCATCCAAATCTGCACATGCTTCTCCATTATGAATACTTTCCAAGGACAGCCCCATATAAACTGTATTGTAGTAATCCAGTTGACAGATGACTTAGATATTGGGCACAACTAGCATACAAAATGTGCTTATTCTGATTCTCAGATATTGCCTGGAATTCTGATAAATATTACTAATAACTATGGAAATTAATGATATTGTTTATCTGTACCATAAATTCTTCATTTTAACAACAGTTCTTTGTCTCTTTGAATGATTTTAATATGAAATCAAAAAGCAAATAAAACAATTGTAAAAAATACAAGCAGTTATAACATTGAAAAACTAATAGTATCTTAGCCAAAGTCTAGGCGCACACAATACTTTTTCAATGCCCCTGAAGATTTTTTTTTATCATCATTCTTTATCATTGTTTGTTATGAACGGATGATCTCTGAACAAACTCATTTTTTTCTTCTATTCAACCATGTCCGGTTCTTGGACATTGCCTGGACAAATCCCTGCAGTTTTCTTTGCAAGATTTTTCAGAAGTGATTTGCCATTGCCTCTTTCCTAGGGCTGAAAATGACTGGCTCAAGATGGGGCAAGAACTGCCAATGGTTTCAGGTGCAAATCAAGTTGCTATATTGTGTCTGAAATCCATGAGCCAAGGAGCCAAATAACCTGCTTTTTCCTTTGGAGCTTCAGCCCTACTCCTTCTCACCAACCTTCTCCAGAAAGGGAAGGCTGAAGATTGGATAAAAAATGTCTAGTACAACCAGGTCCTGTGATGAACTTTTCAGGAAGTGTTTACTTTGTTCACTACTCAGCAGGTGAACCACCTCCTTTCTATATTTAACATACAAATGGCAGGACTCAACATCCTAAGGAACCTGTCCGCTTTCTCAGGAATAATCAAAACTCTACCCAGATAAATTAAATGTGCTTTGCTAGCATGAACCTGAAAATGTCTTAACGCTTAATTGGATTTGAATCTATGAAGAATACTAGCATAGTAAAAAAGTAACCTAACAAAGTAAAAGATCAAAATAATTTTCTACAATCAATTAGAGATATGCATTTTACGATATTTAAATAGGATAGTTTCATTTAAAGTCATGGAAATATAGTCCTCGACTTACAACAATTCATTTAGTGACTGAAGGGCACTGAAAAAAGCTGACTTATGACCGTTTTTCACACTTACAACCGTTGCAGCATTCCCATGGTCACGTGATCAAAATTCAGATATTTGGCAACTGACTCATATTTATGACAGTTGCAGTGTCCCAGGGTTATGTGATCACTTTTTGCAACTTCTGGCAAGCAAAATTAATGGGGAAGTCATTTAATAACCATAATTCATTTCAATTTTCTTGCCAATGAAAGATTTTTAAGGGTTGTTGGTTGAGGACTCCCTGTATTTGAACTTCCCACTGAGGAAACCTGAGAAATCTTACATGAGTTTCATTGTTCCAGCTATATCTTTTATGCTTTTTTTGGTGAAATTTTATCGTTATCTTTAAACCTGATAGCTCTGGCATGGAAGCTATTCTTTCTATAAAATATTAAAGGAAGCTATTCAAAATTATGAAATATTATATCTGGAAAACTGAACTACCCATTATTTTTACTTAAATTGATTGATTTTCTACATTTGTTTCTTTATCTAATCTTGTGCCAGCATAACTCTATTTTCATTGGATATTTGCAGCATATCTAAATTTGATGAACAATGCTGTTTCCTCTATGTGCACGACAACTCTGATGACTTTCAAATCTGTTTTTCTACAGAGTGTCAATGTAGTAGGTAAGATAAGAGGTTTGTTTGCTTTACTTTGCTTTGTTTTTACCAGTGATCAAAATAATTCATACAAATGTTACTAACTTTGATACAGAACCAGCACGAGAAGGAATAAAGCATAAAGCAAATAAGCTTTGTCCTGTTTTGCATTTTTTATTTTATATCAATTTCAATAAATATGATCAATGAAAAAAGTAATGAAAAAATACAAGATAAATTATTAATTGATACTACATTATAGGTGTGATTTCTGTTTTTAATGTTTTTTCTAATTGTAAGGAAAATATTCATAACATTCTAAATTTCTATTTCATTTCAATTTTCTTGTCTTAACGAAAGTTTTTTTAAGAATGTTGGTGATATAGTATCTGTGTGAGATACAGATAACCCCCGAGTTACGACAGTTCACTTAGCACCCATTCGAAGTTATGCGATAAGTGCCCCCTAGTGTTTACAACCAAGTCCGGAAATTGTGAATGTTGCAGCACCACAGTAGCTGTTCACCCTTAACGAATGACCAGAGAGGCTCTGCAATGTTCACCCTGTTCCCCCCCCCTCCACAAATGCTTCTCCCTCCCATCCTGCTGCAGCGGACTCACTTACCTTGCAAAGATCTGTCTCATCTCTGCCATGATTTCTTTGCCTTTGAGGAAGAGAAGAGTCAGCTTGGAAATGCTTTGTGTGCCGAGAGTGAAAGGTTCTGGGGGCTGTGATCTCATTCAACCTTAAGATACCCATCTATTTTGGGAGAGAATGGGTGCCTGAAGTCACGTGAGATCATGCCCTCCCCCAAACATTTCATTCTTGGCGCAAAAAGCATTTACAGCCTGTAGGCTGGAAGGGAAATTGTCCTACTCTCCTCTCTCTCAAAGGCAAAGAAACCGCAGGAGACAGATTTTTGCAAGGTAAGTGAGTCCGGCACAGCAATATCAGTGGGTCAGGAAGGCCTTGGGGGTCTGTTCAATTACTAGGCCCCCCCATGGCCTCCCCCACCCTGAAATACCTCATGTACTTTTAACAACCTGCACATTTGATTAGCAAATGCATAGGCGAAAGCAGGGAGTAATCACGTTCAAGGTACACGATTCACTTCTACGAATCCTCGAGTTATGAATAGAATTAGCAGGCTCCATTACATTCATAACTTGAGGACTACCTGTACTGTTATTTGATTCTGCCTTAGACAGTTTTATTATTTGGACTGTCCCTGATTTAAAACAATAAACACAATATTTATTAAGTATATTTGAAATTATGAAGTATTTTGATGTAGAAGCATTTTAGATCTATTATGAAGGGTATTGCAAAATCATGCTTGTCTCAGTATTATGCTAAGGGAATCTGTAAGGCATGTTAGCTTTATTTGTATGAATTATACATAAAATGTATAATGGACTTATACATAAAATGTTTAATTCTGGTTGAGCAGGCAAACAGATACTTTTTTTGCCTTTGATTGTGAGATGTATATTGCTTTCAGATTCTGTGCTTTGGTTAAGGAGATCTTAACTGACACTATAGGAAATACCCTGCAACTTGAAGCAGAGATTGATGGTGATACATTGGAAGTAAGTTGCAATTACTGAGATAAAGAAACAAGTCTATAATTCTGTTTGTTTCTATTGTGAATACTAGGTATATTAATGTAAGAAATAAATAGCCTTTCAGTTAAGAGAATTGTACAGTCAATCTGTACTTACCTTTAAAGATTAAGCAGATTTTTTCTTTATAAATAAAAGATTATGTTTGTGTATATGTATTTTTCCTGCAATATCACAGGAAAAAGTTAAATATTAATGACATCCTTATAAAATAAAGATGTAGTTTTTCTTTAAAAAATGTTACATATTTTTCATCATCCTTAATAATCTATATTTTTCACAAACTGCATTAGCCTCAGTACTTTAAGCTTTTTTCCTGAAAAATTGATCCCATGATTTCAATAATAGAAACCCAGTTGATAATAATTTAATATTAAACCCTGAGTAAAGATCCTTGAGATTTGATATTTTAAATGATTGATGTAGCTAATATTTATATAGATTTGAAATAATAGTTACAGCAGACCTTATAATGTATTGTTCAGTGTTCATATACCCAAATCTCTTTATCCAAACCCGGAAACAATTATAGGAAATTATAGTTTGATTCAAAGCCTCAGATTTATGCTTCCCAAATTGCCTTATACTTCATTTCCTGATTTCTTCTATCCTTTATAGAAAAGCTGATCAAAATGCCCAGTATATAACTTCTAAAATATTTAGGGATAATATTTCATTCTGCGATGTTTTAGGTCAGAGTTGCCCATCTTGGAAACTTTAAGAGGCATGGACTTCAATTCCCAGAATTCTCCAGCCTGTATGGTTGGTTGGGAAATTCTGAGAGTGGAAGTCTAGGCTTCTTAAAGTTGCCACGGTTGGGAAACCCTGTTTTAGATGATGTTTTCTCTTACAAGGCATTGAGCCTTTTGCATTTTGCACAGACTATTTGAACTCTGTGATGCAAAGATTGTTAAATAACAAACTATCAAAACAAGATGTATTAAGGACAACAAGAGCAGAAAATTGATGAAAAAGGGGATTTTTTAGTAATTCCAGATAAAATGATATTTGGGTGTATTATAGGAAATTTATAGGAATTTTATAAAGATCTTGCCTGCCAGAATACAGAGTTCTGGCTACATGGGTGAAGTCAGTTGTGGGGTAAAACAGGTCCTTGTGGGTTTACCTTTGACTCTCCTTTTTTTAATAATATTTCATAATTTGTTAATTGTTTTATACATGAAAGTCTAAAGTATAGCATAAAGAAATATACAACTTTTGTTCATTAATTCATAAATCCTGTGTTTCTATGTACTTTCTGTCTACAAAGTGCTTAGACAATTTAGTTGATCTGTCTGTTCATTTACTCTTTTGAGATGCTAACATCTACAAAAATCCTATAATAAAACAGCTGTTGTTGAATTGTAAATAAGGTTTAACTACAATCTTCCTACCATATAAAACAAATCAATTTATTCTATTCTTTGTTAAAAATCAAAATGTTTCTATAGTATCAAATTGCTATGGGAATATTTTTAAAATCCTTTTTCTCTGACATACTCTGGTTTAGATTGATTGCTTAAGAAAATGGAGTAGATGCCTATGGTCCTGGATCTCAAACCATGGAATTTCTCCTTGCACACAATGTTTTTACATTTATATCTTGAGATATTTTGCAGAAACTGGGCCTGTTATTCTAGCATAAGTATCTGAGGTTACATAATATAACTCTGTTATTAATGTACTAAAATAAAATTCAGAGAAACCTAAATTTGGCTCAAGCTACCACTGTTCTATACTGTACTGCTTTGTAGCTATGAAATATGGGGTGTGGCAAAACATTGTTTTATTACTGAGTAAAAATGCTGATCATATAAAACAAATCAGAAGGAAAAACAATGAATTGCTGAAGCCTCCAAAATAAAAGTATTTGAAAGATGAGATATAGTAATAATGCATATTAGAGTATACAAGGACTTTGCTAATATGCTCTGTATGGAAACAGAAAGCTTGAGGAGATTGAGGAAAACTTCAAGGACATAATGCAGAGCTATTGTATTCCAGGGAAACGTAGAGAAATCTTGAATAATGATTTGTTGATTAAGTGAAATAAACTGACAATAGTAACATTGGGATAGACACAAGTACTATCATTTTTAATTGAAATATTTTCAAAATTGTTCTGCCTTTTTGATTTACATATAAATTGGATTTTTTGCTCTGTATATAATTAGTATTTTTTGTTTACACATATTTATACAAGTATTCCTTATTAAGATTTCTGTGATTCACACAAATGGATTATCTGTGAAAGATCTGTATAAACTCTCTAGGTAATACACAAATGTTTGATAAAAGCCCTACAACATGTCTATGGAGATTCTTAGTTATCCAGGTCATAGTTAGCCTAAAGATGGATTTTCACAAAGCAACTGGACTTTGTTTTTCTCTTCAAAGAAAAACAAAGTCCAGTTGCCTCATGAAAAAGCATCTTTGGGAGCCCTACAACATGGTTGCCCAGGGCCTCACTGAGTGAGGAGGAATTGTTTTGGGCTGCATATAAAATATATAAAATAGCTAATGTATATAAGTAACAAAATTCCTTTATTTTTTAATATTATATATTATCTTGTAGTGCTGCATTACTAGCTATCCAGGGCTGCAAGTGGCCCATGATCTGTGGGTTGGACACGCCTGCCTACAATATTCATGCTACTCTGTATTATGTAGCTTCTCTTTTCTTAAAGAATTGTGCTAGGTAGTTACATAGGTTGCATCATCCATCTTTAATCATCATACATTGAGTTTGTTCTCACAGTTATACATTTTTTGGAAAGATTATTCTCCTTTTGTTCATCTTATGAAGACCAGCCTCTTCTGTAGACAAGCTTGCCAATTGCTCATGTGCCAAAATCACAGAAATCTGATAAAGGACTGAATACCTGCTTGCAGTACTTGGCATGTTCATTTGTGAGCTCCTATTTCTTTCACTACTCTTCTGCTCAATCTCAGGCTTTGACTTTGTCTCCTGTGTTGACCTTAGCAACCAAAATGTTCTGGAAGGAGTTGCACCTATTAATTTGCTATGCATGAGATGAGATTCCCACCAAATATTTCTCTTGAAAGTTCTGTATAATTCATGTATGTGAATTCATGGGTGACTATTTGGAAACTGCAGTTACATATAAGTAATCAGTTTTTATAATAATTCAAAACTTCTGCTTGGTCCAATGAATAATTTGTGTAAGTTATATTTATATAGCATTAGTTTTGAGGTACGTTTTGCCACTATAGTGATGTTTTAGAATGTGTCATCATTATATACTGTTGTGAGTGTCCCTAGACCAGCTTGGGAAGTGTCAGAGTATGAGGATGAGCAGCCAGGCTCCTCTGGGTGTTTTCCCCTCCCGGCAGCCGAGGAAGAGCAGCCAGGCCCCTCTGGGTATTTTCCCCTCCCGGCAGCTGAGCCAGACAGGGAGGAGATTTACAGGCAGTCTGGATCAGATTCACAAAGTGAGGGGTCAGATTTGGATCAAGAAGATAGATGGCTTGATCCGAGATTCCGAAGGTTTGATAAGCGACGGTGTCAGTTAAGTGGAAAAAGGAAGTAATGAGGGGAAGTGACGTATCGGACACTATATTAGAAGGGGACAGAGAGACTACGCCTTTGTCACGAGCAACGTTAATCAAGGAGTAGCCTGATATCTGGAACCGTGCGTTTGAATTCAGTCTTCTGATGTTTTGGAAATCTACGGGAGAATAATGAGGCCTTGGACAATGTGATAAAGAAAGAGTGAGTTAATTGGAAGGTGTGGAAGGAGCATGTGTTAATCTAAATGTAAATACATGAGACTTGGCTGTTTCTGCCAGCAAAATGCCAGCAGCGTGCTTTGAAGTGAATTCTTTTGAAATGTGTTAAATAAACCTCTTAAAGACATATTTATGTGGATTTTAATGAGCTGAAAGGGGCCAGACAGAACATATACTAGATTTTTTTAAACTCAAACTTAGATTTTTTTTTCAGTTACAGATTTTTCCATATCCTGTGGGCCAAAACAGATGATGTAAATAAAATAAGCACACATGGATATAATCTATTTTCTGTTACTCCAGCATTTTTCATTTTTCACTACTTAGGTCAAAACATTTTTACCTACAATGGTGCATTAATGTCTTTGGTCAGCTGCTCTCTGTGTTGATTAGAACCAGTAGTTTTTTTCAATTACACAAACAGGTTTTTAGAGCTTTAGTGACCATCAAACATTGCAAAAATGATTGATTTTTAATTTCCAGAATGCTTGCTAAATTATGTCAATAAATTGTTAATCACATGTATTAAAATTGGTTTGATGATTTTACTTCTTTGTTGTTTTGGAAGATTATTTTTAATGTTATTTTCTTTTTTGCCTTCAGTATGAATATGACTATGATGAGAATGGAGATAGAATTATATTAGGGAAAGGAACCTATGGGATAGTTTATGCTGGAAGAGATCTTAGCAATCAAGTTCGAATAGCCATCAAAGAAGTATTAGAAAAAGATAGCAGGTAAATCTTGATATTTTTCCTAATGGTTCTGGGAAACACAATATATTAATCTTGAGGACAGATTTTAACATTTATCCACAGTTTTGGAGAGTATGTGTTTACTCTCTCTTGATTATGAAATGCTAAGAAGGATATTGTGAATTAATTTCAAGTCATTCCTTTATAGTAAGCAAATTACAGTTAAGTGTTCAGTGAAAGAAAGTCACATTGTTACATGTTTTGAGATAATGGGCAGGTGAAGATCTAGATCACTGCAGTCTCATCCCCATTGGCAGACTTTTGCCAATACAGCCATAAACTAGGGCAGTGGAGGCAAACCTATGGCACGCGTGCCAGAGGCGGCACTCAGAGCCCTCTCTGTGGGCACACGCACCATGCCCCGGAGATGGCAACTGTCCTTCAACCAGCCGCCTGCTAACTTGCTGAGGTCCCACGTGGCCGGATGCATCCCGGCACGGCTGGTTTCCCTCCCCCTGGTCCTGTCCCTCCTGGCCTTGCATGCTCTCCTTTTCCTAGGCACGACCCACTGCATCGCCTTCTCAGCTGTCGGCCAGCCATCCAGCTCAGAGGCGGCTTCTGAACTGCTGGTGGCGGGCTGCAGAGCCCCAGAATGTGCCGGTCGAGGGGCTGGCAGTCTGAGGCTGCTGACGGCCACCATTGGCCACCATGCACTCGCTGGTCTCTATGTGCGGGGGCCAATGGTGTCAGGCAGCAGCCGCCCCGGCCCTTGCCTTGCCCCATGGCAATGGCACCCCCACCCTGCCTCACCTCACCCCACAGGACGAGCCTCCTGCCTCCTGCCCCACCTGCCAGAGACCCCCTGGATCTCCCCCAACCCTGCCCACCCCCACAGGCATCCCTCCCCATGAGCAACATTGACGTGACCACACCCACATTGACCACACCCACCCAATCTACCATGACCACCACAGCCATGCTCACCCAGTGGGCCACGCCCACCTGGCATCTGGCGATAAATAAGTGGGTTTTGGGTTGCAGTTTGGGCACTCGGTCTCTAAAAGGTTCACCATCACTGAACTAGAGTAAAGAGCAAATTCACATTGCTCCATAGTTGAAATTGCATGACCAAAGTGAACTAGAAGATATTGCAATTACATATGCAGTGATAGGAAGGGAAAAATAAAATATGTTAGCTGACTTATAATTTGTGAAATTATTCAATATGTTTCTCCTAATTTCTTGCTTAAATAGTTTTCCTTGTATTTCCTGGATAAAGGAACAAAAGAATATTCAATTTATTGAGACCCTATTTATCTGCATAAGTTTGCTGAAGCATTATTAATCATTGCAAATCCTTTGCTGCTCATTATGTGACTTTATTCTACTACTTTAAAAAACAGAAGTTACACATGTCAATTGTCCCATTTGTCACATTCAATCAAATAAACTTTTGGCTATTTTAAATCACCAAGAGTGTAGCTTTATTGAAAGACGCATCTAGGTACAGCAGAATCAAAGTCAGTTCTGGGATTTTCTTACAAAAACCCACATAGGTAAACCCCTTTTCCCCCTCCAGGCCATCCACAGTTTATAGTTCACCAATTGGATTCACTTCTTTTGTTTTGGGAAAAGACTGTCTGCACTGCTCTAATATTTCATAACTTGACCTTGGTGGATAACTCTCACCTGCAACAGAAGGCTCACTTGCATTCCAGTACTTCCATCCCCCCTTAGGAATTCACCCACCTCCCTCCCTTGCTGTTTGGCAAACCGAGTGACAGCAGCTGCAACTATGGAGTCAAGTCAGCTTTGACAACACATGTAATTCACAATGTGATTTATTTAGGCTAAAAGGTTTTCTTCTACTTTCTTAAGACTCCTCATTTTCTTTATATATCTTCATGATAGATATTCTCAGCCACTGCATGAAGAAATTGTTCTTCACAAATATCTAAAACACCGAAATATTGTTCAGTATCTTGGTTCTGTTTCTGAAGATGGATATATTAAAATCTTCATGGAACAAGTTCCTGGTGGTTTGTATTCATTTAATCATATATTACATATAAGTAGAAATCAGAAAGAACCTAGAATTCAGGCTCAAATAATTTGTATTTTAAACATTTGCGAAGGTATTACATTACCTCTAATTATATTGCAATTGACTCAGTCCAAATAAGAAAATGAATCCAACCTCTCATGCTGAATCCATGATGTCCTTCCGTATCCCAGTACAATTTATCTTAGATAAATAGAATCAGGTTGCTAGAATTATTAGACTCAGACACAAAATGTTCGTTTTTGATTAGCTCATATTGAATTTCTGCAAATGATTGTCTAAGAGTAATACTGTACTTATTTTTGAGAACTTTATTTATAAAATACATAAAAATCAAACTACATCATATTTATAATCTGACTGACTTTACAGCTTATTTTTTTTCTTCTACAGGAAGTCTTTCTGCACTCCTTAGATCAAAATGGGGACCAATGAAAGAGCCCACCATTAAGTTTTATACCAAGCAGATACTAGAAGGTTTGAAATATCTCCATGAGAATCAGATTGTACACAGAGACATAAAAGTGAGCATATATTGTTTATCATTGCATGTTTTAAAAAATAAATATTTAAGAAGTGTTACCATTCTACTAATGCTAGGAATCTTCATACATTTCTTCTATGAATATCTAATAAGACCTGGAGCATTCCCATTCACCATTTCCTTATGGATTCTCTTTGCAAAGTAGATAGAGTTAGGGAAGGAAACAGCCATTTTTGCTTCTGATCTGGAATAAGTGATGTGATATTAGAGGCAGAATTCAGACAGATTGTTTACCATAGTTCCTGGAGATTTCAGTACATTACACTTATTTTCTATTTGTCTTTAGGGAGACAATGTTTTAGTTAATACGTACAGTGGAGTAGTAAAGATTTCTGATTTTGGAACTTCTAAACGCCTTGCAGGAGTCAATCCATGTACAGAAACATTTACAGGTAAGAACAGAAATGTTCTAGAATGTGTCTATTTCATTTTGTAGGTAATATCCTATTTGGTCACACATGGAACTTAGTACCAACAGTAGTCAATGTATGTAGAAATAAATAAGGAGGATAGAGAACAATATCCTTCAGTTAACTTTTCATTATTCTACCAATACTCTCACTATTTAGTAAAAAGCTAACTTAAGAAGCATAGGTACTTATCTATTCAATAGCAGAGAAAATGGTCTTGACCTGTTATAAAACTTTTTTCTTCCGTTCAATTGTGTCCAATTGTCATAGATTGCCTGGACAAGTCTCTTCAATTTTATTAGTAACGTTTTTCAGAATTGGTTTGTCATTGCCTGCTTCCTAGGACTGAGAATGTGATTAGCCCAAGATCACTCAACTGCCTTCATGCCTAAGTGAGGAGTAAAACTCTTAGCCTCCTGGTTTCTAGTTGAGTGCCTTAACCACTACACCAAATTGGCTCTATAAAAACCTTTATGGTTTATAAAGAAGGTACAAAGTACATTTGACTTCATTGCAAATAAAGAGAAGCTATAAGTATCCAAAATATGTTGTTTCCTTTATTTGACATTTGTATCAAGGTTCATACTGACTGCCCCAGGCTTTGCCAACCTGGTGTTCTTTAGATTCTTAGGGCTGGGTCTCATGAAAATTTTGAAAACTGCAGTCCAGCACATCTGAAGTGACCAAAACTGGTCTCTGTGCAAACAAAATTGCAAAGGCAGATTGGTATTCATTGGGGCCTAGGTGGGAATGGTGAGTTGGTGTCTTTGGTCTTTCAAATCTCATAATGTATTTGAAGGCATTTAAGCTTTTATAAAATCATTTTATCAACCTTGCCAGTATTTTATATCTTCTATTTTATGTAATAATCTTAGAGATTCTGCCAAAATATATTTATTTGTTCATGCACTTATAGTCCAGATTTTATTGGAGCTTATGTTCAAATAAATGTTAAGTTAGGATTTCTGTATCAAATATTAAGCAAAAACAAAGGAAACTGTTCCTATATAGATTCTTTTTCAATGAAAAAAAAATTTGCAACTCAGTTTTTTTTCAATTTATTCCTTTTTTCTGCTTTTTAACAGGGTACTCTTATATGATGTCAAATAATTCTTAACAATCTTTTTGCTTTTCTTGTTTGCACCAATTTTGAATAATATCTTCCTATTTAGTAATGAACAAATTGGTAAAAGGTTAAACTGTAGGCTTTTATTATTAATATATGTTTTGGCTTTTTATGGTTTTTAAAAAGAATCTGTATTATAAATTGCCATGGAACTTAGCTATTAAAAAAATAGCAAAAAAACAACCTTGTTTGCTCCTATTCTTCAATATTTATTTAAAAATGGCATTATTATTAATTTATCCTGCCTTTATTACTTTTAAGTAACTCTAGGTGGTGAACATACATAGTCCTCCTTCCTCCTCACTTCTTTTATTAACTGAATTAATTCATACTTCTCACTCTTTTCTCCTGTTATGATCAAATTCATAGATTTCCACACCTCATAGTAGTC
Organism: Bothrops alternatus; assembly: GCA_034064705.1. Classification (NCBI taxonomy): domain Eukaryota; kingdom Metazoa; phylum Chordata; class Lepidosauria; order Squamata; family Viperidae; genus Bothrops; species Bothrops alternatus. The sequence continues at coordinate 740,628 of JARGCV010000352.1, read as the reverse complement.
ACCAGATGGGCCCATACATATTGATCTCTGCTGCCAGTCAGGGTGTTGATTGATTGATGAGTCACATAAAGTTGTTCTTATGCTATATGCACTACCTTTTTTAATGATAAGGACAGCAATAATCCATTTTGACAACTTTTAGTGAGTACAAGCCACACCAAAGCTCATTTTTAGTCCTAGCGTGCTCTCACAATTTTATTGGAGATAAATAACATCTAAGATCTATAATTTAAATGCTACCTTATAAGCCATTATACTGGTACCTTCTGCCTAATTTAATTGTACAAGTATTACTCATGCAAGCAATAATAAATAGCTACATTCATTGCTGATCAGGTTAAGATAGTTTATACACCAGACCTCTTGTTTTTTTTTCCAACAAACCAATTACACTTAAAATCCAAATAGGTTTAATATGGTCTGTTGTTATTTTTTTATTGTTGTTTGCCAACAATAATTCACTAATAATCCCAGTAAAATTCTGAGAGAATCTGCTGGATAAATGATATATTATTACAATTTTTAAAAAATTACACAGACCATTATAAAGGATATCACCTTAGAAGAAGTTTAACATTAATCCAGGATTTAGAGAATGATTGGATGACATGAAATGCCATGGCTTTATTCAAGTTGAATAAGTGAAAATCTGGTCAGCAACCTGGATAATATTCACTAGAAAATATTCACTGAACATTCCTACTCAATTCAGGAATATATAAATAAATGTAGGTATAACTATTTTTACACAATCATCTATTAATTTATGGTGTAAGAAAAATAGTCTAGTTTTAAACATTAGAAAAACTAAAGAGATCATTGCTGATTTCAGAAAAGGCAGGCACAGCCACACTTCTCTATGTATTAATGATTCACTTGTGGAGATGGTTAGCAGCATCAAATTTCTGGGTATGCAACTAATGAGTAGGTTGGCTTGGTTGCTCAACACCGAGACACTGGTGAAGCGGGCACAGCAGCCCCTGCATTTTCTGCATCGCATGAGAAAAGCACATCTTCCTTCCCCTGTCCTTACCGCTTTCTATAGAGGGACGATCGAGAGCATCCTGTCATATTGCATCACAGTCTGGTTTGGAAGCATCACTGCTTCAGACAGGAAGGCGGTGCAGAGAGTGGTGAGGATGGCAGAAAAGATTATTGGCAGTTCACTCTCTTCTATTCAGCATATAAACGTTGCTTGAGCAGGGTCCGCAGAATTGTGTGGGACACTACACATCCTCTTCACAACTTGTTTTCCTTATTATCTTCTGGGAGGAGGCTTCATGGTATCCAAAGCAGAACATCCAGAATCAGTCACAGTTTTGTTCCGTTTAGTATTACTCTTGTGAACTCTCAAGCTTCCTCTTTCCACTATGTATTCAAGATGGACAGTGATTAATATTTATATTTATTTATATTGAAGGGTATTTTTAATGTGTGCCAATGTGCCCACAGTAAAAAATGACAATAAAGATTATCTTCACAAGTTTGGTATTTAATAGCACATTTTATTGTATAATGTTGAGTAATTAAGCTTCTCAATATGCACCTAGAAGATGCACTGAAACATAATTTTTTCAATATTATTGGAAGGAGCTTTTTTCTTTTCCATACGTAGAGGCAAACATTTAAACAAATTGTAGTAAAACAGTCTAGCAGTCAAGAGTTACCAGTATTGACACTGGTCTACCTGTTAAATTCATCTGTATTATAACTGCAGTTTAAATATTCAAAGTAGAGAATAGTCTGTTCACATAATGCTTCTTTTATCCTCCTTAATTTTAGGTACTTTGCAATATATGGCTCCAGAGATCATTGATAAGGGCCCTCAAGGATATGGGGCACCAGCTGATATTTGGTCCCTGGGATGTACTATCATTGAAATGTCAACAGGAAAGGCTCCATTTCATGAGCTTGGGGAGCCACAAGCAGCAATGTTCAAAGTAAGAACTGAATTGAGACTTAAAACAAAAGTTGTCTAAATATGTTCACCTTTCCTGTTAAGTTAGGAAATGTACAGCCAGATCAGCTGAATCAACCCTGGCGATCAATGAATAGAGTGACAGATGTTGCAGCAGATCATCCTCACATCCAATGTATAGCAGTTTTGCAACTGCTAAATGTTCTAAGTTGTCATCATGAACAGCCCATGCAGAATAAAATATAGTTATGAAGATTCTTGTTACAAGGAAATAATAATAATAACAATAATAATAATAAATAAATAAATAAATAAAAAACTGGAGCACCACTTGAACACCATTGGCATTGACAAATTCGCAATTAGTCAATTGCAAAAGGCGGCCTTACTAGGAACCGCCTCCATCCTGTGACGATATCTGTAATAACAACAAACATCCACATCTGTCTATCCCAGATCCTTGGTAAGGACTCTGTAGGTAGACAAAATGCCGAATCCAGTCTGAATATCTGGCTGACTGTGCGATGATCCAATAATAATAATAATAATAATAATAATAATAATAATAATGATGATGATGATGATGATGTTGGAAGGGAGCTTGGAGGTCATCTAGTTCAACCTCCAGCTCAGGCAGGAAACCCTATACCATTTCAGACAAATGGCGGTCCAATCTCTTCTTAAAGACTTCCAGTATTGGAGCATTCACAGCTTCTGGAGGCAGGTTGTTCCACTAATTAATTGTTCTAACTCTCAGGAAGTTTTTCTTTAGTTCTACATTGCTTCTCTCTTTGGTTAGTTTCCATCCGTTGCTTCTTGTCTTGCCTTCAGGTGCTTTGGAGAATAGCTTGACTCCCTCTTCTTTGTGGCAGCCCCTGAGATATTGGAACACTGCTATGATGTCCCCTCTCATCCTTCTCTTCATTAAACTAGACATACCCAATTCCAGCAACTGTTCCTTTTAGCCTCCAATTTAGCCCCCTAATCATCTTTGTTGCTCTTCTCTATACTCGTTCTAGAGTCTTAACATCTTTTTTACATCATGGTGACCATAAATTAGTGTTACAAAACAGACTTTTTGTAGGAAAGGAGTCTATGTAAGAAATAGCATTGAAAGAAAGTACAACTGGATTCTGCAACGTGCCTATAAAAAACGAAAATTTAAGTCCATATCCAATTTGATAGAGACCTAAACTTGGCAAGTCTGCTTTCTGAATGATCTGAGGAAATATTATAAACACAAACTCTGGTTTAACTAGGTTAAGATTTTCAGGCTCTAATCCTTCTAGCCCTCATTTATCTGATCAGTCCTTCCATTTATTAATTCAAGACAGAGACCTATACATTTAGTAGCTGGAAAACTGAGTTGAATATTACTAAAACATTGATAACATCTTATTCATAACAGGGAATTACTTCTGCCACCTGTTTCAGATAGATTCTTAAACAATACGGTAATAAGTACTGTAGCCAAGCTCCTATCTAGTGTTGAGAAAGTGCCTTTATTACTGCTGTAGCGGTAATCATAATGTGGCCTTTTTTTTCCCCCCATGGGGATAAATTCAACTCATCTAATGAAGATGGTAGCTTAAATGTGCACTACACATTACCTTGGAATGTGGCTTGTTCATTCTGACTTAATGTGGTAAGTGAACCCAATTATTGTGCATGTCTTATGAGGTCCTGTTGGTTTAATCAAGAAACCAGGGGAGTTGTGATATTTGCTTTATATTCATGCTGTGTTGTTCCGTCCCCTCTTGTACTTGCATTGGGACATCCCATACATGTATATAAACTGATTTTGTATTATGACATCACTGCATAGTTTGTGTTATTTTCACTTGCTCAGATGCATCTCTATTACCAGAAATACCTAGAGTTAAGGCACAAAACTGGCTCCTAGCTAATTTCACCCTGTCAGGCAGGGGGTCAGAAAATAAATGTGCTAGCAAAATAAAGATGAAAGGAATCATCCTTTAATTAGCAATTTCAGACAAACAGGAAACTGGAACAAAAATAAAGATGTTCCTACCTCTGTCTTTCTCTACTGCCCAGTAAGTTACAAAATGCTGAGACTCAATACAATTGAAGTCACACTCTCCACAACTAAATCAGTATAACAACTTCCAGATATTTTTCAAGAAAAGCTCTGTGTAGGGTGTCTTATAGTTTTGAAGACAGGTGCAGATAGCTGTTGACAAATCTGCCCAGCTCAGGAAGGATCACATCTGCTGTGGTAGGCAGCCTTGTGTTAAACATTCATTGCCACAGCCACCTGCAAAGCAAGTGACAAATGAAGATTCAGGTGACTTGCAGGTGCACTGAACCTTTTAAAGATTAGGGCATCCCATTCAAAACATGTTAAATCCTAGTCCCTGGGTAAGTTTCTCATTTATCTTCTGAGTTTCTGGACTTCAGCTTGTTTTCCATTATCCAGTTTTGGCTAGGGTCAGAAGCTGACTTTTGCTGAATGCATTTAAAGATAAATTGCTATTCTAAATGTACAATAGTGGAACGGCTTGCCTTCAGAAATTGTGGGCACTCCATCACTGGAGGTGTTTAGGAAGAGACTAGACAGTCACTTGTCTGAGATGGTATATGTTCTCCTGCTTGAGTGAGGGGCTGGACTAGAGGGGCTGGAGGTCTCTCCAAGGTCCTTTCCAGCTTTATTCTATTCTACATCTTGATTACTGTAACAAGCTGTTTCAATTTACTCATTTAGCTGCTGTTGTGCCCTCAGATCAGTTCTCTTTAATTAGGTTTCAAGATATTTGTGTATAGTTGTACTTGAGAACAGTAATCATGGTGGGTGGATTTGTATAAAAAAGGTCAAGATCTTTAAAAGTCTTTGTGAGAAGTTTCACTGCAATTAAAAAGTTATAGTCATTTTATCTGTGTCCTTTTAAATTCTTATAATTTTGTGCTTGTCTATGACCATTTATAGTATTTTAATGCTGCAAATACTTTAATTGGTAACTTATAAAATACAATCTTGTATTACATAAAAGTTAAACTACAATATAGATCGATAAAAGATTAGAAGCAAATATTGTATCTACAGCAAAAATAGCATTGTTTTCAGATGTGTCTTTGATAATGACCTGATGTCTTTGTTGGAACCTCTTCTTGGCCAGAAACCCGTGACCTAGATTTACTGGGAACTTGGCTATTCTTCAAATGTAACACCCAATATGAATGTGAAGCCTCAAGCTTGGACACCCTGTTTTAGTACTGGGACTTCAGAACCAAATTCTGAAGTATTCAATAGATCAGCTTCATAAATGTTAGTTATTATTTTAGGTCATATAATTTGAGACAATTGAAAAACTTTTATTTCTCACTTTTACTACTTTAATGCACACAATAAAACAATCCAACATTGAATTAATTTTTAATCTTCAAATAACACAGACAACCATTATTATTTACAGGTTGGGATGTTCAAAATTCACCCTGAAATCCCTGAATCACTTTCTGCTGAAGCTATAGCTTTTATCTTGCTCTGCTTTGAACCTGATCCAAATAAACGTGTTACAGCATCTGATTTACTTAAAGACTCATTCTTAAAACAAGTGAACAAAGGCAAGAAAAATAGAATCGCATTCAAACCTTCAGGTAAAACAAAAAAATCCTGTCTGACAGCCATTGTCAATTAACATTTTGGGAGTATAGATCACTATAAAGTAGCTTCTTCTGCTTATATTGGACAATTAACGTTATGGTAATTTATCATTTAACCCTAAATGGTCTGTACAAAACAAGAGTCCTGGGATTTATTAATAAATAAATGAAGAAGAAAATTATGAGCAAATTTTTCATAGTGAATAGTATTTCCTGGATAAATCTTAGAGCTCTTGTTCCCTTAAGCGTGGCTTTATATTGAAAATGAGAACAATTGAGATGGTTATAGTCCAAAATTGGGTGAGGACTTAAAGTAATTCTAAAACAGTGATTTCTGAGCAAGCATTGATTTGACTTAACTGTGGAAGAAACCTTACACAAATTTCAGTACAGGTGGTTCTTGACTTAATAATCATTCATTTAGTTAATCATTCTTTGAAGTTACAACAGCATTGAAAAGTGACATGACCATTTTTCACACTAAAAAACTGTTGCAGCATCCCCATGGTCACATTATCAAAATTCAGGTGCTTGCGTTGCACTACTCTGGTGTCATGTGCCCACAATCTTGTGGCATGGCTCCATCGGAGCCCGGTTCTGAGGAGGAGGAGGAGAAGATGGAGGAAGATGGCACAGCCTCTCTGGCCCAGGGGGAACAACCGGAGGAGCAGGACGAGGCAGTCCCAGGTCTCTCTAGACTCAGAATGGTCGCTAGAGAGGAAAAGAGGGCACAGGATGACCAAGCAAGGGGGGGAGGAGATGGAAAGGGCAGAGCAGCACAGAGGAGCAATGGAGCTCTGGAAATGAGCAACTGCCCCCCCACCTGATCCCTGAGAGTGGAGAATGGAGAGGAGGCGGAATCAGTGCCTGAGAAACTCAGCTACTTGGGAGGAGGACACCCCGCCCCACTTCACAAGGCTCACCTGGAGAATAGGATTTAAGGAGATGCCATGGAGAGGAGCTTTTGTCAGGAACAAGTGTGTATAGTTGTACTTGAGAACAGTAATCATGGTGGGTGGATGCGATCAGAGTACGGAATTGGTACCTGCTCCCACTCATTCCTGAACTTATTGAGCAGCTCTGCCAGGCCAAAATATTTACCAAGTCAGACTTGCAGGAAGCCTATAACTTTGTCCAAGTTCGAACTGGAGACAAGTGGAAGACGGCCTTCAGGACATGCTGCAGTCACTTTGAATACAACTTTGAATACAACGTAATGCTGTTTGGGTTGACCAATGCGCCCAGCGTGTTCATGATGTCTTTCAGGACTTGCTGGATCAATTCATGGCCAGATCTACTTGTCCTCCCCGTTTGAGCACTGGGACCATGTCCAGCAGATCTTGCAGATCTTGCAAGTGAACCACCTCTTCACCAAGCGGGAGAAGTGCCAGTTTGCGCAGATCATCATTGACTTCTTGGGTCACCGTATTTCGCCCGTGTGGGTGGAGATGGATCAGGAGAAAGGGGAAGTGCTGCAGCAATGGCAGCACCTGTGGCAGATATAGGATGTGCAACATCTGTTGGGGTTTGCAAACTACTATCAGATCTTAATTCCCCACTTTGCCACCCTGTCCACTTTATTCAAGAAAAGGGTAAAGTTTTGATGGGGTGTGGAGGACCAAGGGGCCTTCGAAGCCATCAAGGCCGCCTTCACCTCTGAGCCTATTCTCAAGTATCCTGATCCATTGCGGCCATTTGTAGTAGAGACGTATGCTCGGATGTATACTTTGGGGCTGTGCTCCTCGAGGCCTACATTCCCCATAGGACCTTGTTCCTATGTGCCTACTATTCCAGTAAGCTGTTGGTGGCGGAGAGGAATTATATGATCTGGGAGAAAGCTGTTGGCAGTAAAAGCGACACCACTTGGAAGGGGACCACCATCAAGTCAAGGTATGAACTGACCATCGACTGTAAGGAATGCCAGGACGCTGAACAAGCAACAGGTGCAGTGGTCATTGTTTTTTGTCCTAGTGGGTGGAACCAGCACGCACACGTGCCATCCTGTAAGTCCCAGTTCTCCCTGAAGAAGGATAAGAAGCCACCCAGGATGGTGATCCACCTGGAACAGTTCGCAGCTATTGAGTCTGGACCTATGGGCCAGGATTCACGAGGTGCAACAACAGGATCCGTTCATGGAGGTTCATTGATGGGGGGATGCAACCCCATGGATATATACGGAGGACCTGTTACACTTTCGCGACCATCTCTATGTTCCTGGGGGACCCCTCTGGCCTTGTCCAGTGTCAATGCCATGACAGCCCAGTGACAGGACATTTCAGGGTCTTTAAGACATTGCAATTAGTGTCACCCACATTCTGGTGGCCATGACTCCGAATGACATGTCAGGGTATGTGATGTCATGCATGCAATGTCAGCAGGCCAAATACACCACTGGTGCAACCTCTGGGCTGTTGTAGCCTCTGCCCACAACAGGAAGGCCTTGGGGGGGGCGGTCTCATTGGACTTTATCACAGACTTTCCCCCAGTGAAGGGTGCCACCACAATATTGGTGGTTGTAAACATACTGACCAAGATGACCCATTTAATCCCATGTGCAGGTCTCCCCTCCACTTGGGTGATAGCATGTCTGTTCATCGAGCAGGTATTCTGGCTACATTAGCTTCCAGAGAGGGTAGTGTCTGACCGAGACATGCAGTTCATGGCATGCTTCTGGCAGACACTACTAACAAAACTGAGAGTTCAGGTGTGTCTGTCAGCTCATCATTGGGAGACTGACGGGCACAGAGAAAGTAAATGCCATGCTGGAGCAGTACCTCCAGTGCTTCAGTAACCAGCAGCAGGACAATTGGGTGGATGTCTTGGCATTGGCAGAGTTTGCATTTAACAACTCCCAGCATGCATCCACCAGAGTGTCCCTGTTCTTTGCGAGCTGCGGGTTCCACCTGTGGCTCTTCCTGTTGGCTCCGTTGGATTGTCCAGTACTGGCCGTGGACATGTTCCTCCAGGTGCTGTGTGCCATACACCAGGTTGTGAGAACACAGTTGGAGAAGACCAAGGAGAACTACAAGAGGTTTGCAGAACAGCATTGGCAAGAGGTTCCATTGCTAGCCATAGATGATCAGGTTTGGTTATCTATGTGGCACCCACCGATGACTCGCCCCTTTAAGAAACTTGACCACCGCTATTTGGGACCATTCCCGGTCAAAGTGATCAACCCGGTGGCCTTCCGGCTGACTCTGCCACGTACCATACGGATCCAGCCAGTGTTCCATCAGTTGTTCCTGGTGCCTGTGATGGGAGATAGTTGGCATCATCTGGATCCACCGCCACCCGGATCAATAGTCCCTCAAGGAGCAACTGAGTATGAGTTGGATAGCAATAGGGATTCAGCATGGAAAGGTTATGGACTTCACCTGGGTGGACGCCGCCAATGTCTATGCCCCTCACCTAGTTCAGGACTTCCATGCCTGGTTCCCGCAACACCCTCATCTGTCTGGTCCCGGGGGAGGGGGCTCTGCAGGAGGGGATAATGTCATGCCTCCATCGGAGACCAGTTCTGAGGAGGAGGAGGAGATGTAGCCGGGGCTGGTGGAGGAAGATGGCGTAGCCTCTCTGGCCCAGGAGGAACGACCGGAGGAGCAGGACAAGGCAGTCCCGGGTCTTTCTAGACTCAGAATGGTTGCTAGAGAGGAAGAGAGGGTGCAGGGTGACTGAGCAAGGGGGGAGGAGATGGAAAGGGCAGGCAATGCAGAGGAGCAACGGAGCTCTGGAGATGAGCAACTGCCTCCCCCACCCGATCCCTGAGAGCGGAGAATGGAGAGGAGGCAGAATCAGTGCCAGGCAACTCAATTACTCGGGAGGAGGACACCTGCTCCTCTTCACAAGGCTTACCTGGAGAATAGGATTTAAGGAGATGCCATGGGGAGAAGCTTTTGTCGGGAACAAGTGTTGTATTTGCCAGCAACACTTGCCACGATTCAAGTGTATTTGCCAGTAACTTGCTGTTACTGTATTTGCCAGTAACTTGCTGTTACTAATGACTTGGTGCCTTGTTTTGCCTTGCCTAGTCTTGCTATGTGCGAGTTTGCAGTGACCCAGCTCAGCTTCGGTTTGGACCATGACCCCAGCAAACTCTCTGCAGGGGGGGCAGGTTGAGCTGTCACTACAGGTGCTTTGGCTGAAGGGGTTATTGCTGCTGTGGAAACTGATTTGTTGACAGATGTCACACCGTTGGTCGCTATGGCTGGAAGTGGCTGGCCATTGGGTTGTGCAGTTCAGACGAGGGCTTCGCATATCTTGAGGTTCTCAGGAAAAAAACCACATGAACCTCATGGTTTGCTCCATCAGTTGGCTTTGCCTATCTCCTCTTCTTCCTCCAGTTCTTCCAGTTCCATTTGTTCCTATCGATGGCTGCCGTGTCCTACATGAGTGAAAATCAAGCCCATGGGTCATTCTTCCCAATCTTCCCTCCCCCTGACACCCAGGGACCACCTGGGTCTCAGCGAGTCATTGCAGCTTTCTGCTTCTCCCTTCCACTCGGAAACATCCAGTCCTGGAGGAGGCCTGGACGAAGCCTCCCCGCAGCATTCAATCTTTTCCTGATCGCTCCCTTGAGCCGACATCGCGTGTACAGTCGCTACAGTAGAAGTGATGTCCTCTCAGGGTTGACCACAATTGCAGATTCTGCCTAATGTCAGACCTGCCCCAGTCTCATCCCTTAGGGGAGAAAAAACCCTCAACTTCACTTATTTGAAGTGAAAGGTACTTTTATTAAGAGATGCTGGTTGCAATAAAGTCAGGCGGAATCTGAGTTTCCTGCACAACAAGACCAAACTATGTCCTTCAAATCCGTCCCTTCCCTCACATGACCAGTCCAAATCCAGCCAATGTGATGCTGCTTGGATGTTTTGGGAACGCTGAAGTATTTGGACTTGTAACATTCAGAGCAAATGGCCTTGAAGACGCCTTGGCACCAATAGGTCACAGGTTTATCTATTTTTCTTCAGCTGTCATCCCCCCTCTCAAATTCCCACACAAAAATGCACATAGGTTTATTGCTGCCCCCCTCATTCTTCCCCCCACCCAGTCCTTTGATGGCAGGATGCCAGCACGGTGCCAAGCCAAATATGGTGGACCTACAAACAGTTCATTTAATGACCGTTTGAAGTTACAACAGCACTGAAAAAGTGACCATTTTCACACTTAATGACCATTGCAGCATCCCCATGGTTACTGTATATGATTAAAATTCACACATTTGGCAACTGACACATTTATGATGGTTGCAGTGTCCCAGGGTCATTTTGTGACCTTCTGACAAGCAAAGTCGATGAGGGAGCCAGATTGATTTAACAACTGTGGTACTAACTTAACAACTGCAGTGATTCACTTAACATGTGTTACAAGAAAGGTCGTAAAATGGGGCAAAACTCACTTAACGAATGTCTCACTTAGCAAAAGAAATGTTGGGCTCAATTGTGGTCTTAAGTCAAGGACTACTTGTAATCAGTTTGTGTTTTATTTTTCTGTTTTGCTTTTCCAGTGTCTTGTTTGATTATATTTGATAGCTATTTTAATTAAAATTGATTGTAGACCAGTTTTTCCATTGCTTAAGAGTCGAATAACATTTTTATTTACTCCTTTGCTCCTTTCCAGATTATAATCGTAGTACTTCTCTGCCTCTACCAGTCCATGGGGAGCAGGCTGGCAGTAGTAGCAGTGAGCCTAGCTCTGTCTCTCCAGACTCCGATGTGCAATCTGACATGTTTGAAAAAGCAAAGCGGTCTCTTTCTGAAGTTCAATCAAAGAGTCCCATTTCCCATTTATTAAGGTATAATTTATTATTGTCAAATTACTTGCCTGGTTGTAGAAGGCATTGCTGGGGCAGTTTTATGTTAGCTGTATAGCATAAGCTTTGGATGCTAAGCAGTAGTTTGGTGGCAATCTAGTTCACTCATTTGAAGTGATTTGAATGTGCTACACATAGAAATGTGTGCACATGAACAAGATTTAATTCCTTATCTTTGATGTTGATGTGGAGCAGCTTTGTATCAACTCAGACACTGCAATTGAATAAGTTGTGCATCTCTTACTTTATTATCCCCTTTATGGCATTGGTACTCACGGCTTCTATATCACTTGTACAGGTTAGTCTGAAACTAGAATTATGTATTTTTTACTTGCTGACATTTCCATCTGAATCTCCAGGAAGGTGGCAACGTTTTGTTCAATTTCAATTGTTGTCAGGAAGTTTGCATCCTGATCTTTATGCCAGTTGGGAGTTTGTTGATGTGCTGGAAAATAGTCTGATGATCATCTCAGAATGTCCTTTTGTTACTTATCTTTTTACTATATTTTATTGAATCAATAAAATAAGTTACTTAACAATTAGGACATGGTTTATTCATAATTTTATGTGATCATTCATACTTTTCTGTGAATGTTGTCATTTCTGACATAGTGTTCCTGATGATAGCTCAATTCCAGATGAGCGAAATTCCTCTTCTTCCCTTGAGGAAAAAGATTCTGGTCTTTTCTTACTAAAAAAGGACAGTGAACGTCGTGCAATTCTTTATAGAATACTTAAGGAAGAGCAGAATCAAGTAGCTTCTAATCTACAAGAATGTGCAGCACAGGTAATAACATACCTTGCTAGTTTGCAAAGAAGCTAATACTTTGGTAAAATAATTGCTTTATATGAGAATTTTAAAACACAGTACTTTATAGGGTAGGATTTGTTGGCATAACAATATGAACGTCAAGAGAAATGATACATTTTTCCTTTTGATTTTTGGCCATAATTCTCCCAAACATTCGGTTCTCTCCTCTCCTCTCCTCTCCTCTCCTCTCCTCTCCTCTCCTCTCCTCTCCTCTCCTCTCCTCTCCTCTCCTCTCCTCTCCTTTCTTGTTTTCCTTCCTTCCTTCCTTCCTTCCTTCCTTCCTTCCTTCCTTCCTTCCTTCCTTCCTCCCTCCCTCCCTCCCTCTCCCTGGACTAAATCAGCAAATCAGTTCCCACAGGATGACATAAAAAAATATTTCAACTAAATTTCATGCTAGGACCTACTCTGAGTTCTAGGATCAGTTTATTTTTATAATTATACATGCACAGAAAATTGCTTTATACTTTTCATATTTTCTAAGCATTAGGAAAAACACTAAATAAACATTATTAAATGGAAATTTTCATAGAAGAAGTCATAAAAAGTGATATGGTACAGAAATAATGAGTTTATTTTTCCTTCTACTTCTTTTCTAATCTCGGGAACCCAAATACAAAAAGTTGTATTAAGTAGATGAAGAGCAAAAACAGCATCATGTGAAAGATTAAGCATACCTGCAGCTTCTTTTTTTAAAGACTTTTTGTCCTGCTTTATTATTTTCTAATAAATAAAATGGCGAACATACATAATACAAGTAGTCCTTGACTTAACAGTTCATTTAGTGATGGTTCAACGTTACAACAGCAGTGAAAAAAGTTATGATTGTTTTAGACACGACAATTGCAGCATCCCCATGGTTACCTGATTAAAATTCAGATGCTTGGCAACTGACTCATATTTATGACAATTGCAGTGTCCCAGGGTCATGAGATGACCTTCTGCGACCTTTTGACAAGCAAAGTCAATGGGGAAGCCAAATTCACTTAACAACCGTGCTAGTAACAACTGCAATGATTCACTTAACAACTGTGGCAAGAAAAATTAGACCAAATTCACTTAACAAGTGTCTCACTTAGCAACAGAAATGTTGGGCTCAATTGTGGTGTTAGTCGAGGACTACCTGTACTCCTTTCTCTTCCTATTTTCCGCACAACAAAACCCTGTGAAGTAGTTTCAGCTGAAAGTGAAACTGATCCAGTCATCCAGCTGGTTTTCATGCCTAAGACAGGACTAGAAGTCACAATCTCCTGATTTCTGGCACCTTAGTCATTACACCAAACTGGTTCTTACCGCTCTTCCATTTCTAATTACTCCTATATAATTATATAAGAAAATAAAATAACTGAAAAAGGTAGCTTTCAGTTATACTATCAATATTCAATTTGACAAACCAGTAACTAAACCTCTTTTCAATTTATGATTTAATAATGTGATTTGGGATAATTATGGGTTTGAGTTACTTTTTTACAATAGTTGTAACATTTGTTGAACTCATCATTTCTGGCTTTTTTTTTTTTGCCTATTCATATTTTTCAGAGTTCTGAAGAGCTGCATCTTTCGGTTGCTCACATTAAGCAGATAATTGGGATTTTAAGAGATTTCATACACTCTCCTGAACACAGAATTATGGCATCAACTATATCAAAGTTGAAAATGGATCTTGATTTTGACAGTACTTCAATCAACCAGATTCAATTAGTATTGTTTGGATTTCAAGATGCAGTATGTTCAATCCTAGCTTAATATTTGAAATACAGAGAAGACCAACGTTTTGCTATTGCAAACATTTATGTATTCTTAAGCGCTTTAGCATAGCTGGTATATATTCTCCAGTAAGAGCAAATGAATACATTTCTTATGACCTAAAATTAAAGAAAATTACACCAAGACCATAGCATTCTGAAGTAAGGGCAGAGGACAAGCCTGCCTGATGCTCATTAGATACAAACATTTCATTGCAGATGATGATTAAAGTACATACAAAATCTTCCAGAACATTTTTATTTATAAAATTGCTGAAAATGAATTCCACTTTCTACATTGTAAAATATTTGTGCATAAAACTTTAAGTAAGCAAATATCCTAGGTACTTTTACATAGCAGTGTAGATATATTATTTCATCTGTAGCATTTTTCTTTGTCTGGATGGCAATATAGTTGCAGATAATAAAAATAAAACATTAAAATGATTAAGGAAATATCTGTTCTGAACACTACAAACTTTGACTTTTCTTTAAAAACAGTGATTATAATTTTATTCAGTTATTAAACAATCATTCTGTCAATCTATCCAGTTTTTACCATGAAAATTAAGCTTTCCTTAAGCTAGGTCTTCAAATGATAATGTTGACTGAAAATTCTGAATTGTAATATCAAAACATTTAATTAGCACTAAATTAAGAAAGTCGGATAGTAGATAACCATCAATGTTGTTCTTCAAATATAAACAGCTACCTTTCCCCAAGAAATATAAAAATTGAAGTTCTTCATATTTATTGAATCTTGAGAAAATGTCTTTTTCTGATATAAACTCAGTTGCTAAAAGGCGCTATTAACCCAAGTTTCTTTATTGTAATGTTGCAGTTACCTGATTAGTAGGTTGGATTAATAAATACACAATTTGTTTGCCTCTTTTTAACAGGTGAACAAAGTATTAAGGAATCATTTAATCAAACCTCATTGGATGTTTGCGATGGATAATATAATACGGCGTGCAGTTCAAGCAGCCATTACTATTCTTATTCCTGGTAAGTGAAATTGCAGTCCTGTTAGTATGACATGCTACAGAGTGAGACACACCCAATATATCTTAAAAGAACCACTAATGTCATTTGTGAAATTAATACAAAAACTGAAGGTTCCTGTCATCACAACATATTTTTGGGATACTCCTTGCAGTATCAATTTATATTTGAAATCCAATAGATTGATACCTGAAAGTGACAATACTTAGATTTTTAAAAAAGTATCTATATAATGGCATTAGATTTTTATCCTGTGCTATAAGATATGTATAAAAATCATGGTCATAGATTATTATCAGATTTTTTTGATAATGACAAATGGAGTAGAAATGTTTGTACACATAGGATGCAGAGCTTGGCCAGAACACACACACACACACACACCATCCTTATTGGCGATTTGTTTCTTCTTCAATCTCAATAAAAAAATACTAGGAAGGAAACAAAAGGACTAGACCACATCCCCTCCAGCAACCAACCATCCAATAAGCAGGCACCAGACAAATGGACAGAAGACAGTAATCAAGGAGGAAACCACCTACCCATCAAAATAGGCAGGGGAAGACACTGTATCAGACCTGCCCCAGTCTGATATCCTAGGGAAGTAAAACTCTTGACTCCGTTTGGTTGAAGTGAAAAGTACTTTTATTAAGAAATGCTGAATGCAATAAAGTCAAGCGCTAATACATAACTAAACCCCTGACTCCTTTTAGCCCTCCCCCCATAGTCTGTCTGTGTGTATAGCCAATCTGGCACCACCAAGACGTTTTAGGAAACGCTGAGGTGTTTGAGTTGGTGAAATTCCACTCTCAAGGTAAACGGTCTTGAAGATGCCAGCTTGCCAACACGAACTGGATTCCAAAGTGCTCTATTCTTCCTCAGCTGTCAATTCTCCCCTTCCAATTTCCCATCATAAAGGTATATAGATTTATTGCCCATTTGTTTCCCCCTCTTTTCCCCGATGGATGGCAGAATGCTGGCAAGGTGCCAAGCTGAAGCTAATAGATCTGACATGCTGCCCCCCTTGACAAGGACATCAGTCCTGCAAAACACATGGAAAGACACAACAAGTAGATATATGGTTAGAGTAGGGAACTATTTTGGTTTATCAGGATATTGGTGATGCAAACATTTAAGAAGTTTGGCCGCTTTAATGTGCTTAAAATCAACCCATTCAGTCTCGGAGGGAGGAAAGTCTTTCCATGCAACTACATATTGGACTTTTCCACTGTGTTTGTGAAAGTCTAGAATATCCTTAACCTCAAAATATTGTTCCCCCTCAATCATGAGAGGTTTGGATGGCCGAGATGGTGTGGGACACAGACGGGATTCAGTTTCCGATTTTACTAGACTACAATGGAAAATTAGGTGAATGCACATAAGAGATTTCGGCAGTTCAAATTCAACTGTAACCAGGCTGACAATTCTTTTGATGGGGAAAGGGCCAACATAATTTGGTCCCAGTTTTTTGGGAAGGTTGCCAGGACTACAGGTATTTTGTAAAGGTAGACCCAGTCTCCTATTTTGAAGTTTTGGGGTGTTGTCCGCTTTTTGTCTACATGTTTTTTATCAATCTCTGTTGCCTCCTCCAATGATTTTTTTAACCATTGGCCAGGAATTCGGTAGTTGGTCAATCCAGTGATAAAATGGGGAGGTGGCCAGGGAAAGTTCAGGCATGGGCACAAAGAAGTGCCCAGTAGCTACCTTAAAAGGGGTTATCCCAGTGCTGCTATGTGCGGAGTTGTTATAAGCCACTTCAGCAAAAGGGAGGAAGTCAGTCCAGTTGTCCTGTTGGTAGTTTATATAAAATCTCAGGTATTGTTCTAGCACCCCATTCTCATGTTTCGTATCCCCCATTCATTTCAGAATGATGACTGAAACTAAGCCCTTGGAATGTCCCAAGAGGGACATCTTGCTAGAATTTTGAAGTAAATTGCACCATGTGGTCGGAAATTATTTTTTGCAGAGTGCCGTGCAACCTATAGATATGGTGGATGAACAACTTAGCAAGGTGCAGGCAGAAGGAATTTTTTTTAAATAAATTTTTTATTGGTTTTTTAATTTTTACAGAAAAAGAAAAATGCTCAAGTCACATCATAGTGTTAATATAAACAATCATCCATAAACAAAACATAAATACATAATTCAATCAATACATCTAGTAATAATAACTCAACTGAAACTAATCGACCACATTTACCAAGCAAATAACATAGCTGCTCGTTACCCCCACCACCACATCCCCTTAACCCTAACCTTCCCCCCTCACTTACCAACTATCTACTTACTTTCCTCCCTCCTTCTCTATACTTACTCCACCCACCTCTCCCTACTCATCCCCCCTCTTACCAACTTTCTTTCTACTTACATATGCCTTCACTCCTCCTTCCTCTTTCCATCAGATGTGGTGCCCAGAGGCCACCCGAGCAAACCCTTAATAACTATAATTATATATTCTTACACCAACCCCAATTACAGTTGACAAAACATAATATATAAAATTATAAACCCCCCTACCCCCCCCCCCCCGACTTCCCAGAATGAATACAGGGTAAAACAAAAGAAAACCCAATACATCAGACAAAATTATTATATAATCCTAACAAGAATTTTAAACTATATGCTAAATACAATCTCTACCTTACATTTATTCAACCTTATCAATTCAAATAAATAACTAATCCATCAATCAATCCATCTAGTATCAAACCTTAAATCATTTCAATCCATTAAACATTAAACAAACAAATCATCTTGTTAAGAATAGTAATTTTCATTTACATATCTAATCCGTCAATCTAAGTCAAACCTTAAATCACTTCAATTCGTTGAGAGGTTATATAGAATCTCCCAAACGGCCCAATTTAATATATATCTTCCAGTAATCACCCTCTTTTAACATTCTAAACAATCATTTCAAACCATTAAACATCAAATAAATAAATCAACTTTTTTTTTAAAAAAAATAAAAAATAAACAATATCAATATACCCCTCAATTAAAAAAATACGTTCTTAATCAATTTACTATATATCTTCCATTAAACATCCTCTCTTACATCTTACTCATAAATTTGGTCCTTGAATCAGCCCATAATCTTAGATTGCCCTTAATTCCTTACATATAATTTTAAATTTCACTTCTTCAATCAACTTCTGGGCTTTCTCATCTATCAAATAAAGCTCCATAACAAATACAGTCTATTTATTCCATTTCTAACTTACATTCCTTCAACCTTATCAAATCACATAATGCATATCTACCCCATCTATCAATCAATCTAATGTCAAACCTTAAATCATTTCAGTCCAAATACATTCTTAGTCAATTTAATTATTTCTTCCGTTACTCATCTTCTCTTACATCTTGCTCATAATCTTGGTCCTTAAATCAGTCCATACTTTTGAATTACCCTTAATTTTTTTTTAAATTTCACTTCTTCAGTCGAATTCTGGGTTTTTCTTCTGCCAGGTAAACCTCCATAACAAAGCCTCCCTTCCAAATAATAAGTCTCTCTTTTTTACTTGCAATATCATTTGAATCCATATAAACCATCTTAGCCTTTGCATTAGTCCTCTGCTTCTCTTAGCCATAGAATTTCGTTGCAGTAACATTTCAAATCTCTGTCTTTGCTTTTCCTGGTCCTCCACACCATAAGTAGATTGCTTCTTAAACTGGGTCAATTTCTCTTTTTTCTCAGTTAAATCCTCTTCCTGCTGCTTATCTGAGAGGAATGGGCATCCCCTCCTATCTTGAAACAAATCCTCTTCCTCCACTCCATAAATAAACTGTTTATCAAGCAAGATCCAATTCTCTTTATCCTCTTTATTCTCAATACTGTCCTCTTCTTGTATGGGTTGTTTTATAAAATGCTCAGCAGTCGGTTGCAGATCAATTTTATTTGGAAGAGAGAGTCTGGTTAATATTTCTGTAGTAAACTCTTTCACTATTGCGCGCAATTCTTCTTTAAATTCTTCTTTAAATTCATCAATACAATCAAAAATAGGTTTAACATTTAAATGTAAGTTCCACTCCATTTTAAATTTTAAAACAATCGCTCTGGCTTTATTCAAATTCCTACAGCCGTTTCTCTAGCTTCGCTTACAAGAAAAAGGAAAAAAAAGATGGAGAATTCACTTTCACTCTCAAGCACTTTTCTTTAGCAGTGAAAGCAGTGAAAGCTATACGCCATTTTGAATGCATTATGTTGATTGTAAAAGTTAGAAATATATAGCCAAAAATACAATAAAAAATATGTGCAATCCAATAAGAACTCCTGTATTCATTCCGTCTGCAAACAATCTCTCTTATGTTCTATTTTTAAAAGCAGAAGCGGTCGCGGCGTCTTTCTCTGTCTAATGACAGAAGCGTTTCTGGGCAGGAGCGTCTTCAAGAGCGTGGGGAGCTCTCACTCTTGATCCCTGAAAACTTTTTCCAGGGATTTTAGAGGAGCTCAACTCTGCTCTTGATGCTCTTCACCTCTTCTTCGCCCGAAGAGGGGATTTTTCACCGCAAAAAACAGCTGGTGTTCGCTATTTTTGCGGCTTTACAAACCCAGGGAACGGAGCCTCACAGAGGAGACTCTAGCGACGCCGGCGGTGCCACCGGAAGCCTAGAAGGAATTTTTTGATAGGGCACAAAATGCACTTGTTTAAAGAACAAATCAGTGATCAACCAGATTACAGTATTTCCCAAGCTTTCCAGTAGCTCTATTATAAAGTCCATAGAAATTTCCTTCCAAGGGGTGTTAGGTTCCATCTCCAATTGCAGGAATCCTGGTGTTTTTCCCTGCCACCGCTTGACTGAATTATAGACTAGGCAACTAGCCACATAACTCTGCCTTTTTAAAGCAACTGCCACCAAATCTGGGCTTAATTAAGTGTAACATTTTTTACAAAGTCAAAATGTCTAGTGGTTTTTGAGTCATGGCTCTTTTCCAGGATTAGTAATCTTTGGCTTTTAAGAACGTACAGCTTGTGTCAACCATCCTATTTGGCACATTCAAAAAAAGAAATTCCTGGCACATAACGATTACCAAGATTAAAACTATATTGAAAGATCCATTTAGGCACAGTAGAAGGAAAGTCAGCTCTGAGATTTTCCCATGAAAACCAATATAAATAAACTCCCCTTTTCACCCTATGGGCCATCCACAGTCCATCATTCACCAATCCAATGCAGTCTTTTGTTTTGGGAAGACAGTCTACTCCAGTGATGGCAAACCTTTTAGAGACCAAGTGCCCAAACTGCAACCCAAAACCCACTGATGTATCATTGGATGGGCGTGGTCCATTGGGTGGGTGTGACCCATTGGGTGGGCATGGCTGCAGTGGTAATGGCAGACTGGGTGGGACTAAAAAGTTCAATCAATCAATTCCAACTTTGCGAGATCTTTTTTTTTCCCCGCGAGAAGTTGAAATTGATTGATTGAACCTTTTATTTTGCACACTGCAGCGGAGGCCTAAAGCGAAAACGTTTTATAAAATCCAGCTGAAGGCCTAGGACTAGGGCGACAACGCTTGTGCCCACAGAGAGGGCTCTGTGTGCCACAGGTTCGCCACCACGGGTCTACACCATTAGAACAGTTCCCAAGCTGTGACCTTGAGGTGTAAACTTTCTCAAGCAACCAAAGGCTCACATGCATTCCTCAACCCTCCTCCGTCCCTAGGAATTTACCAACCCCCTTCCCGTTTCTGTTTCGCAAACCGCAAGCTGAAAACAGCTGCAACATTGCCACCTGATTCCTGGCGAAACTGATCCTTTGATCTCCAGACTGCTGAACTTCTTCCTCAGCTGCTGCATCGATGGCTGTGGATAGCCACTGGGAACTTCCACTCGATTGGCTCATCCCACTCGGCTGGTCATCTTGACTTCCACTTGCTCCCTTGGATCACGTTGACTCTTGGGAGGACCAGGGGTCTTCAGCCTCCGCTGCCTTCTCCATATTCACTGCCCAGCAGGTTTTCAGTCCCTGATATAGGGCATCTCTCGAGCGCTCCCTTGAGCTTTCTGGCTGCTGGTCCGGCTTTTGGACGCTGTTTAGGGGAGGTGCCCACTGGCTGCATCCTCACCCAGCTTGCAATGCCGCTGGGACTTCTCAAGCCAAGGATTCCCACAGCTTCTACTCCTCAAACTCTTTGTCTATCACCAATATCTCAGGGTTACTGACCTCCTGGTGGGTCCAAGCAGGCACTACTGTGAGAACTGACTTAATGTCAGCCATCCCATTTGACACATTCAAAAACAGAAATTCCTGGCACACAAAGATTACCAAGAGTAAAACTATAGAAAGATCCATTTAGGCACAGCAGAAGCAAAGTCAGTTCTGAGGTTTTCCTTTGAAAAGCAACATAAGTAAACTCCCCTTTTTCCCCATATGGGCCACCCGCATTCCATCGTTCACCAATCCAATGCAGTCTTTTTGTTTTGGGAAGTCAGTCTGCACCGTTTGAACAGTTCACGGGTTGTGACCTTGAGATGTAAACTTGCTCAGGCAACAGAAGGCTCACATGCATTCCTCAGTCCTCATCCCTCCCTAGGAATTTACCAACCCCCCTCCTGTTTCTATTTGACAAACTGCAAGCTGAAAGCAGGTGGAATGCTGAAGCCGTGTCAGCTTTGACAACGTGGCTCTCACCCAGGCTAGACCTTCTTGCATTGCATATTAATTTTTGTGAGCTTGGAACCAGTTATCCCCTTCCGGTGCTGCCCTTAGGATCTCCACTATGCCTTCCCCAATTTGAGGTTTTGCTCTCACCGCAGTCAGGTCGTGACTGGTGCTGGAAGCTGGCAGGATGGAATAGCTGGTCTGACTATTTCCTTCTTAGTGCTGTTGTATTGAAGCATCTTGGATAGTGCATGAACTAAGACATTTTTTTCCCCTGGGAGGTAGCAAAGAGTGAGATTAAATCGATTAAAATACTGACCCCACTGAACTTGCTGGGTAATAATCTCCAGGGTGTTTTTAGGGCTTCTAAGTTTTTATAATCAGTCCACACCTTGAAAGGGCTCTTGCTCCTCTCCAGGAAATGCCTCCACTTTAAGAGTGCCCATGCACTGCATAAGCCCCCTTCTCCCAAATCACCCATCAAAACTCAGTATCAGTTTCCTGGAGGTGTACATACATGGTTGTAGGGCATCCTGGCTGTTCCTTTGTAAAATAATAGCTCCCATGATCATATCGCTAGCGTCCACCTGAATAATAAATGGGGCATTAGGGTCTGGATGGTTCAGTAGCAAACAATCAATTGAGTCTTTCAAATACTGCCTGGCATTCCATTGTCCATTTCAGTGGTTGGCTTGGTTTGGTTTCCTCTTCCCTTTTGTCTTTAGTAAGTTGGTTATGGGGAGGGCGATCTGGGCAAATGATGGGATAAATTGGCACTAAAACTTTGCAAACCCCCAAAAGCTGTGCAGTTACTTTCTGGTGCGGAGTGGAACATATTCTAATACCACCCTAACTTTCTCAGGATCCATCTCTATCATCTTGTGGGAGATGAGGTAGCCCAAGCAGTCAATTTTACTCTGGTGGAACTTGCATTTTGAACGCTTAGCATAGAGTTGAGCAGCCCTGATTTTTGTAAGGACCATCCTAAACAGTTTCACATGCTCAGTCATAGTCTCAGTATAAATCAGTATGTCACCAGGTAGACCAACATGTTCTTGTAAAGGTGCTCATACAGCACCTCATTTATCAGCTGCATGAAGACAGTGGGGGGGTCCCTTGTAGTCCTAAGAGGATCCTGACCCTGAATTGAAAATACCTTGAGCAGTTAAACATGGTTTTCTATTTGTCTCCCTCTTTGATCCAAACTCAGTAATAGGCTTCTGCCAAATCCAATTTAGTAAAATATCTTCCCTTTGGCCAAATGGGCTAACATGTCTTTCCTTAGGAGCAATGGGTAGATGTTTTTCACACACATAGCACTTAGCCCTCTATAGTGCACGTATAGGCACAGGGACCCATCCTTTTTCTCCTGGAACAGTATCAGGGTGGCCATCTTGGGTTGGGCCAGTTGGACAAACCATCATTTCAGGTTTTTGTCTATAGAAGAGTGTAACCCTCCAACTCTCTGGGAATCATAGAGTACAATTTGGGTTTGGATAGTTTAGCTCCTGGCATGAGCTCTATGGAGCAATCCACTGGCTGGTGGGATGGAAGTTCATCTGAACCCTTCTTGCTAAACACACCCTCAGTACTCCAGTGGAATTTGGGGATTACCCTTCTTCTACTCTCGCATTGCAGCCCCCATCTCCTGCCTCGGCCTTGGGATCCCTAAGCTTTTGCCTGGTTTCCTTTCAGCCTCAGGTGGCTGGATTTTAGCAGCTCCCTCCTCCAGTTCACATAGGGGTTCCATTTCTGTAGCCACCCCAGTCCCAACACCAAATGTGTCTTAATGCCAGGGGCCACAATAAAACTCAAGTGTGTGTCCCCAGTTGCATTTCTATCAGCTTGGTGACAAATGGTGGGATTCCACCCTGCTACAGAGCCATCTAACTTGCAGAATGCCACCAATACTTTGAGCAGTCTAAATCTCATCGCTAGTTTCTCCACCAGGGCAAAGTTGACCAGCAACTGGTGCACCCTGAGTCCAGAAGGGCCATTAGGCTGACTTTTTGTCCCGAGGATTGGATTATCAGTTTAATGTCATCAGGATGATCAGGCTACTTACCACGGGGATCACCATTTGAGTCAGTGTGCTCTCCCCCAGGCCTCTCGCTGGGCTGGTTGGAGTTCTCTCACCTTTCCTGGGGGATGGGGTGAACTCTATGACCTTCCAGGGCCGTCTCGCAGGCTCATGGTGATGGCTTGGCAGGCTTCTTGGTGGACTCGGGGTTGTTTTCTGAGTCAGTCAGTTGGATCTGCACTTAGCGGCCCATTGCTTTTTCCCCCCACACTTGAAGCAAGCTGTGCACCCATCTGTGCTTTTGGGGTTTCTTTTCCGGGAAGGATTTCCGCCACCTCCTCTCTGGGTGATGCTTGTTTCGGCCAAGTCGATCTCTGCTTCCTCAGCTCGGACATGCCAACCATGGAGGCATGGGGGAGGCACCCCTGGAGATGCAGGTGTTGTAGGACCTCATCAGTTAGCCCATCTTTGAAGTAGTAAATCAGGATGTCTTGTGGCCAGCTGTTGAGCCTAAAGGTCAGGTCGCGGAACTCCTGGGTGTACTCAGCCACACTTCTCCAGCCTGGCTGATGGTTTTCACAAGGTCCCTGGTTTTGCGATTAGCAAAGGGTTCCTCTAAGTGTTTAAAGAGTGCTGCCATGAAGCAGTTGAAATTCCTCAGCTTCAGGGCATTGTCATTATTTAGGGTGACCACATACCTCACTGTGGCCCCTTCCAGGGTCATGGTGACATATCTCACCTTGCTATCTTCTGTAGCTCTTTCAGGACCGTATTCCTGCATGTAGGTCCAAACCTGAGCCATGAAGAACCCCAATTGCTGAGGATCTACACCAAACTTTATGGCCAGGGAGGAGTCTTGTGGCTCCTTCTCTTTGCTGGCGTCAGTCCTGCAGGGGGCCACACTGGCCTGCCCCTCCAGATGCTGGGGCTGCAGAGGTTGCTGCTGCTACAGATCCAGCCCATCCTTACCTGCTGGAGGTAGATGTGGTTGCTCCGTCAGTTGCTGAGGCCAGGCGCAGCTGGCCGTCTGGCTGGTCGGCAAGAGTGAGGGCTTCACACCTTCAGATTTTCAAAATCCCCCTTTATAAACTTGATGGCTTGCTCCATCATCCAGTTGGCCTGACCATGCTCTCCACCTATCTTTTCCTCCAGCTCCATCCTCTGTTGTCTTTCGTGGCTACCATGGCTCCTGGGGGTAAAGTCACCCCTGCAGGTTTCTTTTCCCAGTCCTCCTCCCGATGCCCAGGGACCACCTAGGTCTCTGTGTCTCTTGTCTATTTGGTGAGATCCAGCCCAGAAGTAGCCTGGACAAAGTCTCTCCCTAGCATTCAATCTCGTCGCTTCCTTGAGCTGACATAGCATGCACGGTCCCCAGGGTAGAGGTGGTGTCCTCTCCGGGTTGACCACAATTACAGATCCATTAATATCACACCTGCTCCAGTCTGATCTCCTTAGGAAGTAAAACTATCCATTTAGTTGAAGTGAAAATATACTTTTACTATGAGATGCTGAATGCAGTAAAGTCGAGTGGAATCTAAAATTCCTGCATGCCAATAGAGAACTAAACCCATATTCCCTTTAGCCCTCCCCCATAGTCCAACCATGTGTAGACAATGTGGCACCACCAAGATGTTTTGAGAACCACAGGTATTTGGGCTGGTAAAATTCCATTCTTAGGGTAAAGGGCCTTGATGCCAGTGCGCCAACATGAACTGGATTCCAAAGCGCTGTTTTTCCTCAGCAGTCAATTCCACTCTCCAATTTCCCATCATAAAAGTATACAGCTTTATTGTCATTTGTTTCCAGCTCTCTACCCAGATTGATGGTAGAACGTCGGCAAGTTACCAAGCCGAAGCTGGTGGATCTGACATATTGTATATAAATAGGTAGCAAAGCCCACGCACAAAGTTCACACTGACAATGTTACCTAGTTGGGTAAACATCTGCAAACAAAAACCAAGCTCAGAATTTCATGCTGTGTTATGTATATTCTCTTCTAAAAATGGCATACAATTATGAAATACCAGGGGACCAAGTTATTAAATAAGATCAGAATCATGGGGCATATTTATTCCGGGATTGCTAAACATTAAATATTTTTCAATGGTCATCATTTATAAATGGAGTTTTTAATCTTATAAGTTCATATTATAAGAAAATGAGACGCAAAAAATTAGTACAATTCTGCTTTATACACAGAGCTTCAAACTCATTTTGAACCAGCATCAGAAACTGAAGGAATAGATAAAGAGGCAGATGAAATTGAGGAAGATTACCAGCAAGCTAAACAAGGAAGATCAGAGGAATCAGTTACTGCTGGAGGGTGCACACTCACTTCTTCTCAAGCCCTAGACACTAAACAGAAACTTAGCTTGCAGTTAAATAAATTAAAACAGCAAACAAACAGGTAAAGAACTCTGGACAATATTTGCATTAAAAACATTCAAACGTATATTTAGTCACTATCTACATATTGCATACATTTCTTCAGCAATAGTTCAACCAATTAAAGACTATAACATTGCAATTTTTTATTTATCTTGCAAGGGCAATCAGTTTCTCTGCTGGAAGTCGGATAGACAAGAAGACAAAAGGGGTATCCACACACTCATTCTTATCTCTGGGTCACCAAATCTAGTGTACAGTCCAATAAAGCAGGGCTTTTCAACCAGTGGTACGGGTACCACCTGTGGTACATTGGCAGGTGGTACGTGACCATCCTAGAAAAGTAGTAGCGGGGGAGGGGAATGAGCTGAACCGGTGGCAACGCCGCACAAGCCTGAGTGAGAAATGGCTGGAGCTGCAGGACTGTCAGGGCTCAGTGGAAACGACAGGATCAGTGCTGCTTTCCAGCTGATCCGCCCTTTGGGGCTGTCAGGGCTCAGTGGAAACGCCAGGATCAGTGCCAGGCTCCAGGTGGAGCTGGGCGCTGATCCTGGTGCTTCTGCTGAGCCCTGAAGAAACACCAATCAGCTGGAATGTTGCAGCATCTCAGGGTCTTGTGATTTACATTGATACTTGGCAACTGATTCATATTTATGACAGTCACAGTGTCCCGGGGTCATGTGAAGTGACTAAAACCTGCTGCAACCACCCAGCAGACGGGGGGAATAAAAACCAAACACCCACCCCACCCCTGCTGCCAATCCTCAACAGAAATGCTTACAACAATGAAAACCTCGGACAGGAGGAAGAGCGCTCCCGGGTGGGCAGGCAGGTGTCTTGCTCAGCTGTGGCTTGGGGGAGCACTTTTTTCAGTGCCATTATAACTTCAAACAGTCACTAAGCGAACTGTTGTAAGTTGAGGACTACCTGTACTTTATTACTTTTTTCCTTTTTTTTGGTCATCAAGTTTTTGACACCTTGCTGGTGGTACTCGGATGTTGCCATATCCTAAAAGTGGTACAATGGGTGGAAAGGTTGCAAAGCCCTGCAATAAAGAACCCAGAAAAAAACTTATATATACTGCCTTGATTATTTTTACAAATAAGGAAGCAAACATATCTAATATACCTTTCTCTGATTTTTATCCTGACAACAACCCTGTGAGGTAGGTTCGGCTGAGAGAGAGCAACTAGCCCAAAGATATCCAGCTGGCTTTCAAGGCTAAAACAGGACTTGAAGTCACGATCTGCTTTCCAGCCTGATGATGCCTTAATCACTAGAGCAGACTGACTCTCCGCAATATCAGAAATACAGTCCTCAAAAAAAAAAGTTTTCTGCTCCAGAAAATCAAAATACGTTTGCATAGGGTACTATAATATTAAATTTATATTTAAGATTGAGCAAATTAAGAGAATATCCTACACCTTTAGCTTCCATATACAAACTTAGTTTTAAATACCAGCATATGAACAGTTTATTAATTTCATACCAGATTTTTTTGCATGTTATGAGGGTTCTGTACAATTAATTGATGGCCTGAATGCATGACTTTATTGAATGTAGTTCATCTGGTTGAAAATCATAATTTGGCAAAATTGTATTTTTGTATATGGAAAAAAGAAAAAAATTGTGTAACAATAAACACATTTTAAGCTAGGTTGTCCATGTGAATAAATAGTTTTTAAATTAGATTGTGTTATATGTCAGATACACTTGTTTATATAATAGGTTACTGGAAAACCTAATACAGAGGGAAAGGGAATACCACACTCTCCTTCAGCAAACTTTACAGCAAAAAGTTCATGATTTGCAACTTCTTCAGCTCCAGTTAAAAACTACTGGTAAGTGGGCAAATGAAATTTTCTACTCATTTAAATGGAGTAAACAGATTATATGAAGTAATACCTATTTATACCTAAGGCCTATTCTAGAAGCAAACATTAGGACAATATGTTTAGTTAATATACTTTGAATTGTTGCAGAAATTCAACCATCATTTCTTCAGCACAACGTTGATGAAGAACTTATCAAGTGGTTAAAACAACAAAGAGCTGATTCAGATGCAATTGATAGGGTAAGATTAAATAGGCAAGATGTTAAATGCTGTTGTTTATTGTTCTCTAAACACAAATTATTTCTTTCAGTTTGTTCTAGAGGACTATACACTCAGCGATGTTCTAAACAGTATCACAAGGGAGGATTTGCAACTGCTCAGACTCCGGTAAGAACAGTATTGCATAATTTTAGAAATACTGCTTTCCAGTAGACCAAACTTAAGATGATATTTTATTTTTTCATACAGGGGTGGACTTGTCTGTCGCATCTGGAATGCAATATTAAAACACAGAAAGCAAAATACAGTCTTGGGAATGGAGATTTAGCATTTTACTTTTGCCAGATGCTAATGGACTGAAAGAAAAAGTATACATTCCAAATATGTTTTATACGCTGATTACCTTGCATGTTTTGCACAAACATTAAAATTTACTAACATTTTAAAGTATTAAATAATGACTAGAGTCTATTATAAATGGTTTGTGTGTGTAGTTTATGTGTGTGTATAATTTTCTTTTGCAAGTTAGCCATATTTATTGCTATTTAAACAATCTACCCAATTTTAGAAATGTACAGTAACTGAGAAAATGCTTATTTTAAGCACAGCTATATGTACAGTTCATCTTATGAAATGCAGTTGCTCATATATAAAATGTAAATCTTTTCTAATATACCTGCTGCTTTTTAAAAATATGTTTGGGAGTTGTACAATATAAAGTATTAGGTTTTGTGTAATTTTGTAAGAGCAAGATAAACCCCAAAGTATTTCCACACAGAATACTAAAAATAATAATTTAGGTTGAATATATTATTTATATTAAATATATCAATATATTTGAGTATATTCAAAATATTAAGTTTGAAAGTAAATACAATGAATAAAACAATGAAAAACAATGAAGGGAAGAAAGCAAAGGAGATATATATAAAAGAAAATATATGCTTATAAAATCTTGATGAACTGTTTTTATTAATGTAAATAATGCCATTTTAGCAGAGTAATTTTCATCACACAGCAAAACAGAACAGACTGAAGTTTAATAAATCTTTTTTAATTTACTTCTTGCATAACTTTCTTTCAAAATTCCATATTTCTCATTTCCCCACCCTCCCTAAAACTTAGGTCATGACCAAAATCTTATCTGGCTTTTATCACTTAGAACAGATGTAACAGTTAAACTCCAATTTAATATCTATCAGTTTAACTGACTGCTGAATCAGAATTCTCTTAACCAACAGATTTGTACCTAATCCACTGATTTGGACCACGCACTTCAAAGGGTGGCTCTTTATTATAGATATGATTGCCTAATTCTTCCAGAGGTGGTTCTGGATCAGTGGTGGCGAACTGTGCTGCTTCCTCAATCTGTTTTCTTACTTCCACATCAATCTCCTACACCAGAAACAATAAAATATTAATAGACAAAAGAAGAAAGCCTTCAAAAAATACAGAGTAAAGTGCTTTAAACTTACATTACTAACACAAAGCTTGTTATTGGAATAAATAATCAGGATCAAAACCACACCCTGTAAGTCTAATATAAGTCCAGATACTGCAAGCTCCAAAAATTCTAATCATGATCATTCTTAAAAAAGTAGTCCTCATATCTGATATAATATTCAAATATGTAAATGCCACATGTGATATACACATGTGGCATTTTCATATTTGAATATTATTTAATTATAATGTAGTTTCTGTCTCTAGCTACAATAATTATCTCCTAAAGTTTTGGACTTTAATTTCTACCCATTTGACCAATGTTTTGAGAAGGGCAGCAAGATTCAAGAAAGCAGATTATACCACTGCAGGACCATCTTTAACCAAAAGGAAGATGAACTAAATTTAAAGTGTAAATACAAAAATGTATACCTTGTAAATTATAATTGCTAGTTAAAAAAAATTCTGAAGGGATTTTTCTAATAAATGTGATTCTGACACTAATGTGTCAAATATGAATCTAGATAGACAAATTCAAAATGGCATATTAAGACTCCCATTTTTAATTAATAATTATATAAAAAAACATACTCTATTTCGGGGACTCCAAAAGTATAAGTCTCTTCTTGCTTACTGTGTAGAAAGGCCCTCGAGTTCAGTATGTATGAAAGTTTGCTATACCTAGTTGGGGATGAATTTCTGTAAATTATGATGGAAACTAGAAAGTAGAGTTTGAGTTAGGTTTCACCCCCCCATCCCTTTACAAAAAAGTAAGTAGAATTATTTGTGATGGAGTACAAAGGTAAGGATACATATATGTGCTCATTGTGTCCCATTAGATTATAAAAAATAATTGGAAGATAACATTTAGGATTCCATTTTTAATCCCCCTTTCAGTGCAGGAATCCAAACTGAGGCATCTCAACAATCAGCAGTTTTCACTTCTGGACAAATATACTTGTTCAGTCAAGGTACTACCATCATGTTTCTTGTTCCCAATGAAATCTAAAGGAGAGTCTTCATTGACTGAGGATTCTGATTTTGCAGACTCTTCATTCATGAGAAGAGATAGTCTATGCATTGAGTATGAATGTATAGTCTATGCATTGAGTATGAAGAACAGGAGAACAGGGCTGGCCTATTTGACCTCTTCTGTCCTCAAGCCATAGTTGTGGTTTTTTCCCACTTCATTTTATTCACCTTGCAGTTGCAGCTCATTCCGTTGTTTTCACCAGATTCTTTATTACACTATTGTTAGTTAGTATCAGATGATACAGGTAGTCCTGGCTTACTGATAATTGGAACGGAAACTCTGTCAGTAAGTGACATAATGTGTGATGCCACATGACCACTCTTATCTTACAATAGCAATTCTGGCAGTCCCAATTGCTGTCATTAGGCAAATCCCATGCAGACACAATGCTCCAGTCACATGATCATCACTTGTGACCTCCTACCAGCTTCCCACTGACTTTACTAGTCAAAAGGTGGTAGTGAAAGACATAAATGGCAATCACATGATCACAGGACACTACAAGATTATAATAGTGACTGACTGCCATGTGCCGAAATCATGATCATGTGACTGCCACAAGTAGCCCTTTGTTCAACGCCACTGTAACTTGGTAATTGTTTAATCAGAATAGAGCTGGAAGGGACTTTGGAGGTCTTCTGGTCCAACCTCCTGCTCAAGTAGGAGACCCTATATCATTTCAGACAGGTAGCTGTTCAGTCTTTTCTTAAAAACCTCCAGTGATGAAGCACCCACAATTTCTGAAGGTAAGCTGTTCCATTGGTTAATTGTCTTCAGTGTTAGGAACTTTCTCCTTAATTCCAGGTTGCTTCTCTCCTTGATTAGTTTCCATCCATTGTTTCTTGTCCTGCCCTCTGGTGCTTTGGAAAATAAGTTGACCCCCTCAACTTTGCGGCAGCCCCTCAAATACTGGAATACTGTTGTCATGTCACCCCTAGACCTTTTCACTAGACTGGCCATACCCAATTCCTGCAACCATTATGTTTTTGTCTCCAGGCCCTTAATCATCTTAGTTGCTCTTCTTCGCACTTTTCCCAAAGTCTCATCATTTTTTTTGTAACGTAACCAAAACTGGATGAAATATTCCAGGTGTGGTCTTACTAAGGATTTAGAAAGCAGTACTAATGCTTCACGTGATTTTGAACCTATGCCTCTGTTTATACAACCAAGGATTGTATTAGCTTTTTTTGGCTGCTGCTGCACACTGCTGACTCATGTTTAAGTGATCATCCGCTAAGACTCCAAGGTCCCTCTTACACCTATTGTTTTTGAGCCAGGTGTCGACTAATCTGTACTTATATCTTTGGTTATTCCTGCCCAGGTGTAAAACCTTGCTTTTCTCCACATTAAATTTCATTTTGTTGGATAGGGCCCATTGTTCAAGTCTGTCAAGATCTTTTTGGATTCTGCGTTTGTCTTCTGGGGTGTTGGCTATTCCTGCCAGTTTAGTGTCATTCGCAAGTCATTTATGAAGATATTGAAGAGTACTGAGACTAAGGTGGAACTTTGGGATACTCCACTGCTTATGTCCCTCCATATAGATGTAGTACCATTAAGGACTACTTGTTGAGT
Source organism: Bothrops alternatus (assembly GCA_034064705.1). NCBI lineage: Eukaryota > Metazoa > Chordata > Lepidosauria > Squamata > Viperidae > Bothrops > Bothrops alternatus. The sequence continues at coordinate 708,612 of JARGCV010000352.1, read as the reverse complement.
ATGGTTTGTCAGCCAGTTACAAATCCATCTGGTGGTGATGCTGTCCATTCCACATTTTTCTAGTTTACCAAGAAGTAGGTTGTGGTCTACTTTGTTGAATGCTTTGCTGCAGTCTAAGTACTATATCCACAGCATTTCACTGATCTAGTAATTTAGTCCCTCTGTCAAGGAATGAAATAAGATTGGTTTGGCATGAACTGTTTTCAACAAACACATGTTGGCTACTAGTTATAATTGTTTCTAGAAGATGTTCACAGATCTATTTTTTTGATTATTTTCTCCCAGGTATTGAGGTTAGGGTGATTTATCTATAGTTTCCTGAGTCTGTTTTTTTCCCTTTTTTGGAGATGGGAACATCAGCTCTTTTCCAATCCTCTAGCAGTTCCCCAGTGCTCCAGGATTTTTTAAAGATATAGTACAATGGTTCTCAGATAACATCTGCAGCTCCTTCAGTACTCTGGGATGTAATCCATCGGGTCCCAGTGATTTATATTATTCAAGCTCATGAGATTGGTTATATAGAGATTTTTGCTTGGAATTAGGTTCTAAAGGTCGTGAAGATTGCCCTCCCTCAATTTTACTTTAAAGCCCTTTTGATAAGATGAGCAAGTTGTTTTCTGAATATATTCTTTCCAGTTCTTGTGAGATTCAGTCTATCCCTTGTCAGTAGCCCTTCATGTAGGTAATGCAAACCATGGTCTAGGAAGCTGAAATTCTCTTGACAATACCAGTTTTTAAGCCAGTGGTTTATTTCTAAAATCCTTTGCTTCCTCATTGGATGTTGGTCTTTTGTTGGAAGTATAGATGAAGATATCACTTGTGCTCCTACTTCTTTAACTTTCTTCCCTAGTGCTTCTGAATCTCGTTATTGTTTTCAGATTCATTGTTGTGTCATTGGTCCGCATGTGTAGGAGAAGAAAGGGTTAGTAATCCGTGGGATTGGTTATTTTAGTAAAGTACTTAATTATATCTTTGATTTGAACAAGTAGATATTAAATGAGGACTATTTGTACCTCCACCTCATCACTAATTATTCAGAGAAAAAGTTTTTTCTATCTAATTTTCATAACCTGTGAAAGGAAAATTATTACCTTGAGCTCCTCCACACTAGCTAAGTTGTTATTCACCATTCTGTCCTTCAAGAGAGTAATAGGATCACTTTTGCTTCTTACTTCTTGAATTTCTTCTCTTGTTCGGTAACTGTAAAAAAGCCAATTACACTAGTAAACCGTATGAAAAAGAGTTTCTCCCAATAACTTGATAATAATATAATGAAGAAAGATCATGCCATTTATATAGCAAATAGTATAAGATATTCAAGGCTTTGTTCTTCATGGGCAGGAATATAATTTAAGGTAAAATAAGAAAATACACAAAACAGCAGGAAAAAAACTCCTCTTACATTGAAAATTCTTTGCCTTTCATTGATCTAACAAAAACAAACTAAGATAAATTAAGAGATGTATTCAGGATTGGAAATCAATACTATCAATTAAATTATAAAAGAAAGTCTTGATTAAAAACTATTGATGTGCCTTATGTAACCACCCACTGTAACAGGTAATAAAAAGGGGAGGCAGCCTTCTATCTGGGTTCGCTTCACCCCAAGGAAACAAAAAAAAAACAACAACTATTGATGTGAAATGAGGAAAGTCTACATGCAGATTTACTTTTTTGTACATATGGTACTGCTTATTAAACTTTTGTAATATGTTATGTATTATTTGTTTCTACTATGGGTCTTCAAATTATAAAAACAATAAAAGTATTTGAAAAATTAATCCAATGCAAGACATGCAGACTGGGAGTTTATTGTTAAAAAACAGTCCTAAATCTGGTTGAGCTTGGCCATTTATAAGATCTATTATAAAGTGGTAGACAAAACTTTCAGAATTTCAGGGAGAAAAAACAGGGAAGAAACTGAAATATGACCCGGCATGCATGTACACAAAGTCATCTAACTTTCTCATGTAGAAGATAGTGCGCAAACTGTACCTTACAGTGTTTTTATTGGATTATGGTTTGCTTAAGCCATGTCTAAATCATATTTTGCTTTGACTATTTTGATCAACAGGAAAGTGAACAAACCACGCATACATAATGGGTCAATATAATGGGTCAATGTTTATTGAGGTAGGGATGGGTAAGAAATAACTACCTAATTTAATAATTAATTTTTAATTTAGTACATTACTTCTCAGTAATGTAACCATCTACTACAGGCATGCCAGACAAAATGGGAGAACTATTAAAATGTACTCCTATTTTGCCCAGGCAAGCCTGCGGCTGGGTTAAACAAGCCAAGCAGGACTCAAAGCCTAGTGTGTATTTTGACAACACTCCTGCCTTGTCCTCACAAGCTTTTATCATGTGATCCCTGCAAAGTAGGAAGAGGATACAACTCATAGTGTGAAAATTTTAAGTTCCTTGTTTTAAGAAAAGGATTTGATTAAAAATATGTAAGATTATGTAGTGGAAGAGATTGATAGTCTTGGCCAAATTTTCATGCCCCTAGTTTGTAAAATATTTGCATTTTCTGCTTTTTCTTCAAGTACGCTCCAGGATAATATAATTTTTCCCACCACTAATATGGAACAGTAGAGAATTACTGTACCTGATTCCAGGGTCACTCATACTATGCCCATGATAACGATATGTTTGTAGCTCCATCACAATAGGGCCCTGTTAAAGTGGAAGTCTTTAATACCTTTGAAAATAATGCCTTGATTTTGCTGATAACTAAATGTAGACAGGCATGCAAGTTTAAGACAATCATCTAGACCAGTAGCTTTCAACTTTTTGTATCTTAAATTACTCTGTTAAAAAACATAGGTCTGACCAAGACAGCAACAAAAACATTACAAAATTTCCCTAAGACATTTATATATTTAAAGTATTCTGTTATATTCAATATTTAGATTAATGTTTAGATTTAAATAAAATCTCAGGAACTTACACTTGGTTCCAATAAATCTACTACTATATCCCATTTTTAGTATCCATAGCTCATATTTATATAATTTGTCTGTAAGAGTTATAATGCAGACTTCTCTTGAGAGTTGGCTAAATTTGTGCTAAATTGTTGATTGCGGTCCTTATTCCTATTTTCTGAATGCTTTGAAAACTCTGAAAAGAAACCCTTCAAACCTCATTTAATAGAGAAGGGCAAATACCTACAAGTATGCATTGACTTATGACCATTCATTTAACAATTATTTGAAGTTATGGTGTTGAAAACAGTGACTAATGGTCAGTCCTTGCACTTACGACCATCACAGTGTCACCACAGCCACATGATTAGTGTTTGGGTGCTTGGCAACCAGCATGCATTTATGATAATTACAGCATCCTGTGGTCATGGGCCCTTCTGAGCCCTTCCCAGAGGGAAGCAAAGTCAATGGAGAAGTCAGATTTGCTTTATGACTGCATGATCTGCCTAACAATTTTGGTGATTTGCTTAATAACTGTAGCAAAAGGTAATAAAATTAGGCATGCTTCACTTAATGACTGCATCATTTGGTGGCAGAAGTTCCAGTCCCAACTGTGGTTTTAAGTTGAGGAATACCTGTATTTACACTGAGCTTTTTAATTTAAAAACAGATTTGCCAAGAACTATTATGAGAGGGTCTGTTTGATATAAAATGTTACTGTGATAACCTGATATCAAACTGGCGATGTCCATGTGTAAGGTTGCATATTTACATTGCCTTGTTAAGAACTGGTAACAGGGAATTCTTTCACATTGCACTTACCCAATCTAAATCTTTTCCAACAATGCTAGGTTCTCCTTTTCTCCAAACTTTGCCTTCCCACCACCCATATGCTTCCTTTCTCAATGTTGCAGCTAGCTCCTTCTTGAAGTTTAACACAGAATATCTTGTAGGATCCAATCTGAATCAGTCACTGGGACCAAAGGTTTCTTCTTCCAAGCTTTCAGGCTTGTGCTGGGGCCCATCGTCAGGGAACCAGAATATTGCACTCACTTCTGGAGAGACAGAAGTTCCCTGATTGAGCCCAAAAGCTTGGAAGAGTCCTGGTGACGAACTTAGATTGGATCCTGCAACATTATCCTGGGACCTTCATTTGCCACAGAATATTCCTTCATTTCACCTATGACTGGTGCACACACCCTTCATGCTGATGTTTATTGGATAATCATAACTTTAATGATATGTATGACTCTGCTTATTTGGTTATAGTTGAGCATGTATTTTAACAGTGTCCTTTTTGAGTATGCTGCCTCTAAATTTCTTCATCTGAAAACCTACTTATTCCCATATTAGTTAATGTTTATGTTAATCATACTACTAAGCACCATGTTTATGATTCATAAAAAATAAAAATGATTTATTGTTCAATAATAACCACAGCCCCAAAGATACTGGATCAAGTCTGCAAGATTTAATCAATTCTTGAGTTGATTTCTATTATTCGTATACTATTTACATCATGTTACTAGGTTTGGAGCTCACAAGGTAGTTTGTAAAAGAGTACTTCCTAGTTTAGTATTGTTACATGTATTTGAAAGAGAATAAATTTCTCTGAAATTCTGCCTATCTTAAACATGCAAACATACAGTCATTTCTACTCATACTTACTTTTCCTGCTCTGCAGTGATCAGCAGCAAATTTTGAAGCTTCTCTTACAGCAAGAACATCCATGCCATCAACCTAGTGGCAACCCCCCCCAAACACAAGTTTATTCAAAAGTATTACAATATTCATTTTTCTTTAAAAATGGAGAATAGTGAATATCTTACCCTAAGACCTGGAATAAAGTCTCCTCTTTTGTAATAATCTGTGCTGGCTGCAGCTCTCTCTACAGAAGTACCCATTCCGTATCTATTGTTCTCACAGATAAAAATACATGGCAGCTTCCACAAGGCTGCCATATTAAACGTTTCAAATATTTGACCCTGGAAGAAGAATAACAGATTTTAGATATTTTTACATACATTCTTGCAGTTGGCCAGTGCAACTATTTCATTATAAAGAAACATACAGCTCAGGCATTATCCCCTTTTCAGTCTACATACAACCGCACTGTAAGAGGCTGTCCAATTTGCTTGTATCTACCTGAACTACTAGAAATTGGTAGTCCTCTTATTAGAAACCAAGGAAAGATTATCCAAATCAAATTGCAATCAAGCCTTCAGCGTGAGCAAGTTCCTTAGTGCAAATCGCTTGCCTCATTCATGTACAAGGAAAACTACTTTCATCAGATTTTCTACATTGTAGAGCCTGAGGGCACCACTGCCACAGCAGCATGGGAAGAAACTCCTCTGAGAAATTTCCACCTAAAACCAGCTGCATTAGTATCGTCACACTTGTTAAGTGTTTAAAGGCAAGTATAGGCATATTATTATGTCACATTGGATGATGCTCTATAGAAATATGCATCTAATTGAATAAACCTGGAAACTTACCTGATTTGCAGCACCATCACCGTACAATGTCACACAGATCTCATCTTTCCCAAAGTATTTACATGCCAAAGCGATACCAGCTCCCAAAGGAACCTATAAGACATTATATCATGTAGTAGGTAAACCATCTTAAACCACCTTGTTGTTTCTTATAATGGCCAATAAGGTGCAGGCTGCTTGCATACAGAGGTATAGCCATATCTGCCTCCTATTCTTTTCCCCCAGCTGGTATATAGAGACATGCTGTCACCAACCAGAAATAACACTGAATTTCAAGATTAAGTGCCCTTGCTAAATCTGCCTTTTACTAAATTCATCTAATCTGTCTTTAAAGTCATGCAATAATTGGTCATAATCATCATCATGTCTTGTGGCAATGTTCCCACATTATGCAATCAGCAATTTAGCTAATGTTAGGTTTTAAAAAAAGAAATACTAAGGATACAGCATCCTGCACAGAATTATAAAAGTAATGAAATAATCTAATATATGACAAACATTAAAAGCTTTATCCACATCTCAATAAAAAAGCTACTTTGATTAATGAACCTTACCTGGGCGCCAACAATACCATTACCACCATAGAAGTTTTTGGCATACATGTGCATTGAGCCACCTTTGCCTTTAGCACAACCACCTATCCGACCTGAAATATTCAAAATACAGTATTTTACATTGGGGCTCTACTAAAGTTCACATGAATAGTATAAAGGTACAGATTTCCCCATCCAGTCATTTCTGACTCTAGGGGTGCTCATCTTTGTTTTTTAGCCAAGGGAGCCAGCATTGTTTGAAGACATTTCCGTGATCATGTGGCCAACATGATTATATGCTGAGGTGCATAGAACACTGTTACCTTCCCACTGAAGTGGTACCTATTTATCTACTTGTATTTGCATGTTTTTAAACTGCTAGGTTGGCAGGAGCTGGAGCAAGTAATGGGAGCTCAGCCCATTGTGTGCGGCAGTCGGGTCTCAAACCTAGGCTGTCAGCTTTCCAGTTGACAAGCTCAGCATCTTTTAACCACTGAGCCATTGCGCCCTCTATATGAATAGTATCTGGGTGTTTTTAGCGTGCCATCCCTTTTTGCTTACTTGGAATTTTAATAAGATTCCATATAAGACAAAAAAATCAAAATTGTTTTATAAACATTCTTTATAAGTTTTCCAAGGTTAATGGCTAGATTTCACATGTTACTGCATCAAGATAAATGTTTAAATGGTAGAGCAGAGATTTCTCTAAATGCAGAGAAACTTGCAGCAGTATATGAATAAATGACTAAAACCTCAACCTCTTGGCAAAGGATAGTTGACATCTGTTATCCACTTAAGCAAAGATATACTAAGCAAATTAGGATGGTTTTCATTGTGGAAATGCGATCAGAACTTAACCCTTCTATCTACAGTGGTATTCATCCTTTCCACATTTACATTTCATTTTACTAGACAAACCAGTGAGTTCAGCAAGAATTTCTCGAACTGGAATTCCACGTGTATAGGTAAAGCCGTGAGCCCGGTAGGCAGTGATCAAATGATCTGTTTGATTTATGGCTGCCTCAAGTCCAACACAACAAGCTTCCTGTGGAAAAACAAACCAACAGCCTTGAAACAGCATGCATGATACCATAACATACAGGTGGACGATAGTATTTGTATACAGTTCTCTACAAATGTCAAACACTGAGTTTGCACAATGGTTCAGATGAAACCAAAAAGCCAGTTCTGGAAAAAAGATCTTTTGTCTATTCAGATGAGGCTCCAGTGTATGTGAAGGAATAAGTATGTGGCTCACTTCAAGTACTGCAGTATGTGCCTCCTGGAGCTGCCTTACATATTATTAATTATTATTATTATTATTATTATTATTATTATTATTATTATTAATTTTATTTCTATACCGTCCTATTCCAGGAACTCAGGGCAGCTCACAGCATAAATAGAAATCTAACATAAAATACATATATAAAAAGAACCCCTGAGTTAAAAAAAACAATCATCCAACAAACATGCACACAAACATACACTGGCTATGGTCAAGAAGCTACCTGGAGTTCCAACTATGGTGCACTAAGCCTCTGCAACACAGGATTATAGTGAAAAAACATCTATTAATTTGCTACTAGTCAGCTCAGAATACTTTAATGCACTTTGGCCTTTGAGAAGTATGCTATACATAAGCAAATACTGGCTCTTGTTACATATTTTGTTTTATTACTGTATTTTAGGTGTCTTACATGACATTTGATCATATTGAATTTTTTAAAGTATAGTCTAGAGATATATAAATAATCTTAGCAAAGATAGCTGCAATGCAGTAATAATAATGATAAACAGGTTGGGAAAATAATTAAAACTCTGGCATCTTCAAAGACTATGGGAGCAAAATCTTAAGGGTATTATATATATATATATATATAATATATATATATATAATGTTTTCTGAGGTTTTCGCGGGTGTTTGTATGTAGGTCTTTGGTTCTTCGGGTTTTCTCCCACGTAGAATTTGAAGTGTCTGGGCGACGTTTCGATGAAGTCTCATTCACCATCTTCAGGCTGGTGCTTTTGGCTTCTGCTTCTAGGAGCAATGTGTGGTCTAAGCTGTTTTTTCCTTTTAACTGCCAGTGGGGGTTTGAACTGATTGGCTGGGAGCTTGGCTATGTTCTGATTGGTTAGGGGCTTGGCTGTGCTCTGATTGGCTGGGGGGTTGGCTGTGTTCTGATTGGCTGGGGGAGTGTTCTGGTTGGGTGGGGGCTTTGTAGTGCTGGAGGGGTTCAAAGTGGCCAATGATGCAGCTCTGGTCTGGCTCCTGGTCTGTGGTCTTGCCTCATCATCGGTGTGGGTTTGGGTTTGCTTTTTGCGTGGATGTGTGGAGGTGGCATCCTGTGTGGTTCTGGTGTCAATCTTTGTGTTAGGAATTCGTTTGTCAATAAGGGCAGGTTTCCAAATGGCTGGTAGGCGGGAGGTATCATCTCATTTGTTCATGCTGTGGGGGCGTTTTTCTATCTCGATGGCTTCTCTGATTATTCTGTTATTAAAATGTTCAGTTTTGGCAATAGTTCTGGTCTTTTTGAAATCAATTTCATGTCCTGTGGCTTTAAGGTGTTGGACCAGGGAAGAAGTTGGTTCCTCTCTTTTGACTGAGTTTTTGTGTTCTTCAATGCGTGCACTTATCCTTCTGTTGGTTTGTCCAATGTATGTAGTGGGGCAAGCAGCACATGGGATTTCATATACTCCTTGATTTTCTAACTCAATTTTGTCTTTAGGGTTTCTTAGGATGGTGGATATTTTTCTGTTTGTGCAAGCCCCTAACCAATCAGAACATAGCCAAGCTCCCAGCCAATCAGTTCAAACCCCCACTGGCAGTTAAAAGGAAAAAACAGCTTAGACCACACATTGCTCCTAGAAGCAGAAGCCAAAAGCACCAGCCTGAAGATGATGAATGAGACTTCATCGAAACGTCGCCCAGACACTTCAAATTCTTACTATGGTATAACCTCTACCATTCATAGGTAACCAGACTAAAATAAAAAATATTGGCACTAGCCATTTGATCAAAGTATACTGTTCTTGCCAACTACACACTACAAACTACCCCCACTGAAGATATTTTTACAAAATTCCAGCATTTTTAGAAATGGTAAGTGTTCACCTTTTCCAACAACCTAGAAATTTGTTCATTTATACTGGTAGAGTCGAGATATAGAATTCTTCAGAATTCTTCTTTTACCTATAACAGCCTTATTAAAATGAAACAGAAAATTTGATGAAATCTGCTGCCCACCTGGCCATCATACAAATGGCAGAAACCCCGAATAATCTTTTGTTTATATAGCTGGTCTGCTTTTAGTTCCATGCGTCGAATAGTCTGCATAGTCTTATAGTATTGGAGACCTTGCTCTCTAGTCAGTACAGTTGTGGTAGGAGGACCCTCTTCCAAGCGATGGAGTTCGTATTTCTGCAAACAATAAAGACAAGTGGTCATGGTTTATTGTTAAAGTATGTGAGTATCTTCATACACTTAACATCTTTGTGCTAAAAGATGTCTGAACAATAAGGCCTGAATAAAATAAATCCCCTAGCAAATACACTATCTGTTCCCAGCTGCAAAGATATGTAGTTGTCAATGTTTCTCTCCATAAGCTTCACAGTGTACCACATCAAAACACAATACAAGGCACAATTTTAATAAAATTCAATAAAACTGTGACACCACCACACAATAGCACATTTAACTATTTTCCAGAAACCTGGAAATATTAAAAGGGCAGAATGTTATATTTCCTCAAAGGATCTTAAAGAGGCAGAAAAACATGCCCAGTTTTTTTTAATAGCCTCAAGTCTCCCTCCCCCAAGCAGAAACCAGCTCTATAGAAATGCAGATGTAAATACTGTAATCCATTCAGGAAGGTTGGAGGCCCCCAGCTAGAAGCTTAGGAAGACAAAGACACCTAAAATCTAGATACCCCACCCAAACTCTAAGACAGTGGTTCTCAATCTTTCTGAAGCCGTGACCCCTTAATGCGGTTCCTCATGTTGTGGTGACCCCCAACCATAAAATTACTTTCGTTGCTATTTCATAACCGTTATTTTGCTACTGTTATGAATTGCAATGCAAATAACTGATATGCAGGATGTATTTCCATTGTTACAAATTGAACATAATTAAAGCATAGCGATTAAAAAAAACCAATATGTAATTGTATATTGTTAAATATTTATTTCTAATTACAAATACATGAAATTTTGTCTTGAAGCATGGTGTAGCATGGGTAACGGTCTTAATATAACAGCAGTGAACTACATTGCTACATTTTTAAACAGTATGTCTAAGAAGCCAATGTCAGTGCGAGGGTTGAGATTGCTTCCTTCGCACCAGATCAGCAATTCTCGGGGCAGTCTTTGAAAGAGCACAACGAAGATCATCTTCCACAACAAGTCTACTTCTGTATTTAGACTTAATAACCAACAAGCTGGAAAACCCTGTTTAACAAAGATATGTTATTGGAAATGGAAAAAGAAGGCGCAAGACAGTCTCAGACAGAACAGGATATGACTCCAAACATTTGATCCATAATTTTGTAACTGGCATTTTAGAGAAATCAGTTCTCGCTGCATTGCTGTGAATAAGTTCAATGAACTCCTCTTGTGCTGTCTCAGGAACATTTTCGACTTTGACTGTGAATGGGCTTCTGGCAAGTGCAAAGGGAGTATCAGGTAGATTTGGAAAGTACGATGAAATTTCATCTGCCAGCATGTGCAAGTGTTCTTTCACAGAAATGATCATCATAATCCTTTTGTCTTGTTCAATGTCATGCTCCTCAAAGAAAGCAGATAAGGTAGGCAACATGTAAATTTTTTTTTCATCCAATTTCTTCTGCCAAAGCTGAAGTCTCATTTGGAATGATTGGATCCTTTAAGACAAATCGAGGCACGTTGCATTTGATCCTTGCAGAGATAAATTTAACTCATTCAAGATGGCAAAGATGTCAACCAAGTAAGCTATTTTCTGCAGTTCACTGTTATCGCTGAAAAGCGCCTCGAAGTGCGGTCTTGCTTTCTGACTAAAAAACATTTTGAGTTCATCACGAAGCTCAAAAACACGTTTTAAAACTTTTCCTTTCGACAACCATCTCACTTCAGTGTGAAATAGCAGAACTTTGTTTGGCGCATCCAGCTCGTTGCACAGTTGTGAAAACAGTCGTGTGTTTAAACTGCTTGCCTTTACAAAGTTGACAGAATTTATAATGCTTTTCATTACTTCTCGTAACTCTTGTGGCAGCGTCTTTGTTGCTAATATTTGCCGATGAATCATACAGTGAGTTCCGATGACTTTTGGTGACTCATTCAGTACCAAACGTTGAAATCCAGATCTACATCCTAGCATAGCTGGAGCACCATCTGTGCAAACACCACAAACCTTTTCCCAAGATATTTTATGCTCTTTCAGAAATGCACCAACTGTGTCAAATACATCATGTGCAGTAGTTGTCATTTCCAGAGGTTTGCAAAACAGAAACTCATCTTTAAAGTCGCCATCGTTAATATACCTCACGTAAACCAGTAACTGGGAACAGCTTGCAACATCTGTAGATTCATCAAGCTGGATACTAAATATTGGAAGTGGAGCAGATTTCATTTCTTTGATTACCTGAGCAAGAATATCAGCAGACATGTCATCTATTCTTCTGCGGACAGTGTCATTGGACAAGGAAACTGCACTCAATTTAGTCACAGATTCATCTCCAAGCATAAGTCGAACAATGTCTTTGGTCGATGGCAACAGTAACTCCTCACCAATGGTGTGAGGTTTCATCGCTCTGGCGATTCTGCGTGAAACCAAATATGAAGCTTCAACGGCTGCTTCGTTTTGTTTATGGTACTTTCCACCAGTGTCAAGTCTGGCCTTCTTGAGTCCATCAGCCTTGCATCTAAAATACTTTGCATCCTTGTCAGCAAAGCTCGGGTGCTTGGTCTCAAAATGCCGTTTTAGTTTGTTCGGCTTCATGGATTCTGCTGATAGGACTTCACAGCAAATCACACATTGTGGCTTCTCTTTTCCAGCTGCAATTATTAACGTAAAACCGTACTGTAGAAAAGCCTCACAATATTTTCTTTTCTTAATGTTCCTTTCAACACGATCCATCGTCATGGGATGGTTTGCTAATGTAAGTAATGTATAACAATAGCTTTAATAACACAAAAGGTTAGACATGGCGTACTCCTGGCAATACAGTACATTAAAGTGTCCCATGGTTTACCATTCTCTGTGTTGCTTTTTAGTTACATGCATGTTACTGTAACCCGGAGTTTCTTGACCTTGGCAACTGTAAGGCATGTGGACTTCAACTCCCAGAATTCCCCAGCCAGCAATGTATAACCCAAAATGCATGGTTACAGTTATCTTTGAATCCAGTCATTGCAAAGCAACATTTCTGGCACAGCCTGTGTCTCAAACAAGTCATTTTGGGGCATACAGGAAACTATGGCCTGCCACAAGTGTTTTAAACCTTGGCACAGGGGTTCTGAACCTTGGCAACTGTAAGGCATGTGGACTTCAACTCCCAGAATTCCCCAGCCAGCAATGTATAACCCAAAATGCATGGTTACAGTTATCTTTGAATCCAGTCATTGCAAAGCAACATTTATGGCACAGCCTGTGTCTCAAACAAGTCATTTTGGGGCATACAGGAAACTATGGCCTGCCACAGGGGTTTTAAACCTTGGCACAGGGGTTCTGAACCTTGGCAACTGTAAGGCATGTGGACTTCAAATCCCAGAATTCTGGGAGTTGAAGTTCACAAGTCTTAAAGTTGCCAAGGTTCAGAACCCCTGGCCTACTAATATGACTGAACGTACATGGAATATCCTCCCCTTCTGCTTTCAAGGAAAACTGGTTTCGACTTGTCCTTAGGAAAGCCATAGTCTGCTCCGGTCCTGACTCGGAAGCCCCTCGGACCTAGAGCAGGCAAGCGCCCAGCCACCTGTGGGAAGCTTGGGGTCTTCAGCCTCCTGTCACTCCCTTCGGTGTCTGGGAGGAGCCCTGAAATCGCGGAGGCTTTAGCGAGGGGCTTAATGCTATTTTTAGCCAGTTATTGCTTGTGCCCTGGAACACGCAGCTTGCCTTGGGCGAGTTTCCGAGAGGGGACCGCCGTCTGGCTTCATCAGCCTGGGAGTGGTGCAGGCAGGGTCCCCTCAACACCCCCCACAGCTATGGCTACCCGCTGCTCAGCAGCAGCAGCAGCAGCACCGCCGCTCTTCAGCAGAGCCTTTCCGCCCGTAAAGGGTGGACCGCAGCACGGAACTTGCCTGTCCGTCTTCCTTCCTCGGGGGACTCCCGGCCGCCCGCCCAGCGTGCGACCAGACATTTTTTTTTTCTGTGAGATTTTTAGTTATCACTTTGGTCTTTTCTATATTTATTTTCAGACCTGCCACTTCTCCAAATTCTTCTATCTTTTTCATAAGCTTAAGGCTTGTCTCAAGCGGTTCTTCTAGTATAAAGACCAGATAGTCTGCAAATGCTTGTACTTTGTATTTTTCATCTTTTATCTCCAATCCTTTAATTTCTGTGTCTTGCCTAATGTTTCTGTTTAGTACTTCCAGTTTTAATATAAATAATAATGGGTATAATGGACATCCTTGTCTAGTGCCTTTTTTGATTTTGAAGTTTTCTGTAAAATCTCCATTTATAATTACCTTAGCTGTTTGTCCATAATAAATTGCTTTAATTATATTTATGAAGTTTTCTCCAAAATCCATTTCATCTAATTGTTGAATCATAAATTGCCAATTTACATTGTCAAAAGCCTTCTGTGCATCTAGAAATATTAACGCCATCTGCTTCCCTGGGTGGATTTCATAGTATTCCAAAATGTCTAAGATTATTCTTAAGTTATTTTTTATTTGTCTTTTAGGTAGGAATCCATTTTGGTCTGTATGTATAAATTCAGTCAAAAATTTCTTTAATCTTTCTGCTATTATTGAGGCAAAAATTTTGTAATCCATATTTAATAGAGATATTGGTCTATAATTTATTTGCGTCAGGTCTGAGTCTTCTTTAGGTATTAAAGTGATGTTAGCTTCTGTCCATTATTAGGTATTTTAGCTTCTAAAAGTACTTCATTACACAGTTCTTTCATTATTGGAATTAATGTGTCTTGTAGACATTTATAAAGCTCTGCAGGTAACCCATCTGGACCTGGAGTCTTATCATTTTTTTTGCCTTTTTATAGCCTCTGTTGCCTCCATCATTGATATTTTTTCATTTAAAATATTTTGTATATTCTCTGGGATTTTTGGTAGATCCGCTTTTTAATGTATTGCTTTATTTTTTCTTGAGAGGTTTCCTCTGTATCATAAAGTGTCTCGTAAAAGTCTTTGATAATTTTTTTAATTATATCATTTTGGAACTGTAAATAGCCTTTTGAGTCTTGCTGTTTGTTTATCAATTTTTTCTCTCTTTTTTCAGTTTGTATACTAGCCACCTCCACGGTTTATTAGCATTTAAAAAAAATTGTTTGGCCCTTTTAATTTGTTGCATCACTTTTTCAGCCTCTGCTATGTTTATTTTATGTTTTATTATTTCCATTTGTTTTTAAGTGTTTTCTTTTGAGGATCTATTTGTAGTTCTGATTCTAATTTCATAAATTCTTCCTTTAACTTTAACTGTTGTTGCTTTTTTTCATTCTTTTTCGCTATGTAGGTTATAGCCAACCCTCTGAAGTATGTTTTAGCTGTGTCCCACACATTTTGAAGCGATCTCTCTTTTTTATTTATTTTGAAAAAGAATTCTATTTCCTTTGTTGCTATTTGTATAAATTCTTTCTCTTTCAGTAAGGATTTGTTCAGGGACCATCTTAATTTTTTCTTGGTTCCTCTTCAAGTCATCTTTATTGGGTTGTGATCTGCCCATATCTTGGGTTCTATCTCGATCTCTTGTATAATCGTGCTTAGTTCAGGAGATATCCATACCATATCAATTCTGAACCATGATTTGTGTCTGTTTAAATAAAATGTATATTGTGGGGGTTTTTTGGGTTCTTTTCTCTCCATATGTCCTGAATACAGATTTCTTCTGCCATTTTAAAGAAAGTTTTAGGTAATATATTCTTTCCTTTTTTCCTTATTTTACTACTTTTGTAGTCTGGTATTCCATCTAATATTGCATTAAAATCTCCCATCAAACAAATGTTTTGATATTCCAGTTCCAGTACTTTTTTTATGTAATTTTAATAAAATTCTTCTTGTTTGTTATTAGGTGCATATATTGATATCATCAGTATCTGGTTTTGGTTTATCATTATTTCCACCATTAATATTCTTCCTTTTTCATCTGCATAGATTTGTTTGGGATTATTTCTTTAATATATAAAGCTATTCCTCTTTTTTGTTGTTGTGCTAATGCGAAGTGAAGTTTCCAATTTTTGGTTGTTCCAACAATTTGTAGTGTTGTCTCTTAATATGTGTTTCTTGGAGACAGATTGTGTCAATTTTTAATCTTTTCCCCCCCTTTTTTGTAGGGGAGTTCAATCCATTTATATTCATTGAAAGAATCCTGTTTTCCTTCTCCATCTCTTTCATTTATATTTAGGCCTTAATCTTCTAGTTGTTCTTATCTGTCTCTGTTCTCTTGCTCTTACCCCTTCTTCTTTGTATTTTCAGAGTCTTCTTCTTCCCTTGGCTTGGCTGCTCCTTTTGTTACTGTTTCTTCCTGTCTCTTTGTTTCTCTCTGTACGAAATTCCAGACTTTCCCCTTTCATAAATGCTTATGGTTGTCATAAACCTCCAATGCCTTAAGTGGCGTGTCCAGTCTGTATCTTTTCGCATCCCAGTTAATTAGGATCCCTTCTGGAATCAGCCATCTAAAATTCACTCCTTTTTCAATTAATTTTCTAGTTAAAAATTGATATTCTCTTCGTGTGTCTCTTATTCTCCTAGGAATCTGCTTCAGGACTACAATTTCTTTTTCTTTATATTGCAGAGGTCATCACTCACACTTCTCAGAATCTCATCCCTTATAGATCTTTTAACAAATTTAACATGTACTTCTCTGGGGACTTTGTTTCTCCTCGCATAGCTTGAATTGACTCGAAATATCTGGTCTATCTCTTTCCATTTCCTGTTTTCCGATTTAAAGTGCCAATAGCTCCACTATCAGATCTGTGAGATCCTCCTCCTTATCCTTATATTATATTATATTATATCATATCATATTATACACCCCTGTCTTAATGCAAGGGAAAAAATTCTTCTGCTTAGAAAATAAAATTACTTTGACATTTGACAGATTTATATAATGTGGATCAAGTGGCAAGGAGAAAAAAAACTAATGTTACCACTTATGGTCACTTAATAAATTAGTCAATAGTACTTTCTGAATAGGCCAAAGCAATTATTTACACAACACATTAATATATTTATTACCAACAATAATATAGATAGCCATTTACTGAAATGGCTCTAAAATACTGGATTAATTCACAGATGGATCAGTTAATCAATATAAATTATAGCAGCTACAGTGGGGCAAAAAAGTATTGTGTGGAGCCCCAGATCGAGGGAGATTATCAGTGGTCCTGTATGTCTTCCATTTTCTAATTATTGCTCCCACAGTTGATTTCTTCACACCAAGCTGCTTGCCTATTGCAGATTCAGTCTTCCCAGCCTGGTGCAGGTCTACAATTTTGTTTCTGGTGTCCTTCGACAGCTCTTTGGTCTTCACCATAGTGGAGTTTGGAGTGTGACTGTTTGAGGTTGTGGACAGGAGTCTTTTATACTGATAACAAGTTCAAACAGGTGCCATTAATACAGGTAATGAGTGAAAGACAGAGGAGCCTCTTAAAGAAGAAGTTACAGGTCTGTGAGAGCCAGAAATCTTGCTTGTTTGTAGGTGATCACATACTTATTTTCCACCATAATTTGCAAATAAATTCTTTCCAAATCAGACAATGTGATTGTCTGGATTTGTTTTCTCATTCTGTCTCTCATAGGTGAGGTCTACTTATGATGACAATTACAGGCCTCTCTCATCTTTTTAAGTGGGAGAACTTGCACAATTGGTGGCTGACTCAATACTTTTTTGTCCCACTGTAAATGGAACCATTAGATTGGTATATAATGTGTTTCTGAAGAGCAATTGCTAGAAATGATAGAGAGAATTAAGAGCAAAAATAGATGATTTTCATGCACTATTAAACAGCTTTCTGAAGCAGTTCTGACCTTTTTGAACACATAATATTGAAATAATCCAAAACTAGGCATTATGGTCTCTTTGGGGAACAATCTATCATCAGATGCTTCCCTTGACTTCTGCCATACTTAATATTTTTACAAATTGTTTTACTTCTCACTCCTCTTCAAACAATCATGCAGTAATTTACTCTAGCATCACATCTGAGCCAGTGGTATAACAGAACATTGTTGGAACTTATTGCACTTCCTAGATCACGGGTGTCAAACTTACCACATCACGTGGCGTGTCACGACGTATCATGACTTTTTTTGCATTGCTGGAGCTGGGGTGGGCGTGGCCTCCGTATGATGCAACTGGCCCATGGGCTGGCAGTTTGACACCCCTGTCCTAGACAGACATTGCCACTGTAACAGTTTTGTAACTGCCTAAACTACCCACAAGTAGTCCTTACTTAACAGTCATAATTAAGACTGGCAACTTCTCTAAGCAATCTGGTTGTTAAACAAGACATCACATGACCACAACTTCAAATTTTACTGCTAGTTTTTCCACTGAACTCTAATTATCAGAAGCCAGCTGTGATGTACGTAAATCACAATCATGACCATGGGATGCTGCAGGGATTGTAAATGCCCACTGGTTGCAAAGCCCCTGATATTGGTCACATGACTACAGGGATGCTACAACTATCATAAATGTAAAGACTAGTATAAAGATAAAGTTACTATTTCAGCAACATGTACCGGTAAGTTTGCTAATGTTGTTAAACAGGGCAGTTGTTAAAGCTATCTGAACTCTGAAATGTTTGTTGGCCAAAAAGTATGAAATTGATGAAAGATAGAACCTGATGAAATTTAACAGGACTCTTACATTAGAAAGCATGACAGGCTTCCCATGGCTTCCAAATTCCCTATTTATGACCAATATACTCTCTCCTCATATTTGCAGTGTTATTGTAAGATCAGTATTTTATACCAGCTCATAAAAATACTTTTTACATAATTTATAAAACATGCTGAATGACCACACTGTGACTTAGAATTAGCAAATATGTCTTTCATTTAAAGAAAATTAAATAATCAAATAAAATTAGTGTTAATTAAACTGTATGTTAAAAATTTAAATTATTTTATACTTTTCCTGTAAATGTATTTCAATCCAAAAAATGATGTTCCCCATTTTATATTTTAAAATATGTATTTGTAATCTTATTTCAATATAAAAGAGTTTGACTATACCGCCAAACAATTCTTTAATATATTGCACATTAAAATATGTATTAGTTTTCCTCTAGTATAGTTTTCCAAAAGAAAATAAATCTGCTTACCTTAATTTCAAATATAGCCTCATTTGCAAAATCTGCATAATTACGAGAAGTGACAACCACACGGGCAACCTTTCAATAAAAAAGAGAAGCAAGAAACAGATATACAGAGATATTAAATTAAAATAATATTTTTAAAAAATATTTCTATCTGCTTCAAGATGATTTCAACTTATATCTAACAATTTTAAAGTTCTAAAGATTATAATGCATATTTTATAAGCAGTATCTCTATTTATATTTATTTATTCATTCCATTTTGATGCTTGATTCCAATTAATTGTGAAACAATATAAAAATAAGGAAATATCAAAATAAAAATAATCCAAAAATGAATTATAACATACCAACAAAAGAAAATATCTCTAATTCAGGGTTGAACTGTGGACCTTTTGGTGCTCTGAGAACTTGTGTAAGTCTGATGATGTTACATAGCTGGTAATATGTCTGCAAGTAAACCAAGCTCATAGAAGAACTTATTATAATAAACAATATATTTTACAGGAAATATATTGAATTATGTGGGTCCCATAAACACATTTGTATTTTCTATTTTGGAAGATTTGGAATTGAAAAAACAGGGATAAAAAAGCAATGTAATCAGAATCATTAAAATAATGCAGGTAAGAAAAACTAGCATTTAAGAAACTAGATGCCTTAAACCAGCGGTTCTCAACCTTTTTCAGGTCGAGACCCCACCTGTGCCGCCCATGCGTGGTGTGACCCCGATCTGTGCGGGCGGGCCTAACCGTGCATGCACGGCGTGTGCAATTGCCCGAACCGCGCATGCACGGCACGACGGCCCGAGTTGTGCATGCGCGGCGCGTGTGCGACAGCCCAAACTGCGCATACGCGACAGCCCGAACCGCACATGCACGACGCATGCAACAGCCCAAACTGTGCATGTGAGACGCCCAAACCGCGCATGCACGGCGTGTGACAGCCCGAACCGTGCATGCGTGGCGCGACGGACTGAACCGCGCATGTGCAGCACACGATGGCCCGAACCACGCATGCGCGGCGGACGGACTGAACTGTGCATGCTCGGCGTGCGCGTGATGGCCCGAACCGCGCATGCACGGCGGCCCGAATTGCGCATGCGTGGCGTGCGCGACAGCCCGAACCGCACGTGCGTGGCGCGACGGGCCAAATCGCGCATGCGCAGCGTGAGCACGACGGGCCAAATCGCGCATGCGCGGTGTGCGCGTGACGGCCGAGGGGAAATGGGGAAAAAATGGGGGGGAAAATGGCGGACTGCCGTGTTTGGCGATCCCCCTGAAATGGTCGTTCGACCCCAAATGGGGTCGCGACCCACAGGTTGAGAACCGCTGCCTTAAACACTTAAAAACAGTTTAGCAAACAATTTTACAGTCTCTATTTATCACCTATTCTACCAATTGTGATTATTTTGCAACAAGTATGTGCAAATGATTATTACCACATGTTCATGCAGGATTTGCTACAGTAGCAAAATGCCACAGAATATATGATTAGAAGACACAAAAAGTAATGTAATAGGAAAACACAGGAAATGATAACATTTTTAGCAATGTTTATATTACTTAGATTTTCCAACATTTCCAGAAAAAAGATAAACTCTCATATTTCATGCTTTCGAAAACCTGTTTTATCAATGGTGTAAAAATCAACAAAGTTGGCTATTGACAGGAAATGCTGAAGCCCCAACTTTGGTCCCCATGATAGTTATGCTAGAAATACAGGTAATCCCCGAGTTACGAGCGTTCAATTAATGCTCAAAGTTATGTGATAAGCACCTCCACTGCTTACAAGCAAGTCCTAAAATTACGAATACTGCAGCACCACGGCAGTTGTTCGCCCATAGACCACAGAGGCTCTGCAACATTCACCTTAACGAGCCACATGCATCTTAACGAGCAAGGGATGAGATTTACTCTGGGTTTTTGAGTTACGAGTAGAATGGGAAGGCTCCATTACACTTGTAACTTGAGGAGTACCTGTAATTTTTACTGAACTGAATTTCTTAAAATTAGAAGAGCTACCAAGATTTGAATTTTCTATCCAGGAATAAATGGACCAATAAAATAACTAACACATCAGAATGAAATGGAATTTTTTTGCACAACAAATTATGGCTTGTTATGAACATTCATGCAATTAAAATACTGGTCTTACCTCACTAACAGCTCCCTAAAGCAGTAGAATTGGGAAAAACAAAAATAGAAAGG
Source organism: Bothrops alternatus (assembly GCA_034064705.1). Lineage (NCBI taxonomy): Eukaryota > Metazoa > Chordata > Lepidosauria > Squamata > Viperidae > Bothrops > Bothrops alternatus. Next base: position 687,968 of record JARGCV010000352.1, on the reverse strand, counting down.
AATATCAGCTACCATCATACAGATCTGGGATAAATGATTCCTTACAAATATACTTTTAGTACCAATTTTATTTAGCCAGTGACACCTATTTATTCAGCACTGAATTCTTTTTTATGCAACTATAAAGGAAGTAAAACTTCCTTTAAAAAGTTATTGCACTATAATATTTCAGCATAATGAACAATAAATGCTGTTATTTTTAATACACCACACAAAGTATTCTGTAGCAATTATCCCTATTTGTGCACCTATCTTCATACACACAACCCAAGTCAAAAAGATCTTCCTGCTGATTTTTGTGAGATTATCTCTAAATCACGGTTCAGGCCTGGGCTTGGGATCAAGATTCATTAGTTGCTCTTGTGTCATGAGATGGGACCTGAAAGGAGATAAAGGCATAAAGAAACCAAGCACTCTTTTGCAGTGGACTGTCTGCAAGGTTGAGAATTTGAAGCTTAGTTTTGCAGATTCCATGCCTTTTAATTTGTTCATTGTGGAAACAAAGAGATTGAGAGTTCCAGACTGTCTCTCATTTTATGTAATTTCTACTTGGGAGGGGTCATCTGTGGATTTATAGTTTGGTTTTATCAATATATACAACTCTATATAACTTTTTTATTGTTATAAGCCACCTAGAGTAGCCCCATGGCAGAATAGGCAGCAAATAAATGTAATAAATAAACAAACATAGAGGTATTGTTGATACACAAAACCTTTGCTTCAATTGAAGTTCCATCTGTTGTTCTCAAGAGTGGGAAAAATTGTTCAGCTATTGTTGTTTTATACCTAGTGTTAAACTGTAATGTTACTTACTTGTCTGTGTGACCTTAACCACAGTTGGTACCATGGTTCAGTGTGCTGTATGAACTTGTAAATTGTGGTTTATTCAACAAATCATTAATAAAATCATGGTACAGTACAGTATTAAAACCTAAATTCAAAGACGACCATTGAAGTTTATTATGGGCAATAATTTCTTTAAGCCCCCTAAATCTTGGATTTTTAAACAGGATTTTTTTTTAGAATCCTGCACTCTCAAAGAATCCAAAAAGTAGAATTAAGAATTTCTGTTCTAACTTACTACTTACTATGAATGAAAACTTCTGAAGTGAAAATATAAACCAGTAACATCTGGCACAGATTTATCCCTATATTAAAAGTTGGGTTTGAAAAAACATGCAGAGAATATCATTGTTTTCCCCTACAGCATCAGATAGCTCATGACAATTCTATAATATACTTGCCTTAATACTGTTAAGTTACGCATTGGAACAAAAATGTCTCTTTCAATAACCTAGATGGAAATATGTAGACCCACAACCTCCCACTCAAAGAAAACATGCAGACATCTAGCAAAGAAATAACATCAAACATCCCTAAAAGAGTCACATCAACAAACATACCTGAGATAAATAGAAAAGCACCCCACACTGCAGCCCCCCCCCAAAGAAAGTGAGTGTTGGTAATAGGAGATTCTATCCTCAAAGGAACAGAATCAGCCATCTGCAGACTGGACATACAAACCAGGGAGGTATGTTGTCTCCCTGGAGCAAAAATCAAAGATGTGGCCAAGAACCTAAGCAAAATAATTAGGCCTACAGATTACTACCCTTTTCTCCTCCTTCACATTGGGACAAATGACACAACAAAGAAACTGAATACAATATTGAGAGATTATAAGCAACTCCAGGGGTAGGCAACCTTGGCTCTTTTATGACTCATGGACTTCAACTCCCAGAATTCCTGAGCCAGCCATATAAGAGCCTACCCTTAAACTAGGCAATAAAGTTAAGGAGCTAGGAGCACAAGTAGTGTTCTCATCAGTACTCCCAACGAAAGGCCAACACCCAATGAAGGAAAAAAGAATTCTAGAAATAAACCACTTGCTAAAGGGTTGGTGTCGCCAAGAAAACTTTGGTTTCCTTGATCATGGACTGCATTTCCTATGCAAAGGACTCTTGGCAAGGGATGGGCTGCACCTCATGAAAACAGGAAAAAATGTACTCGGAAAAAGACTGGCCCAACTCAACAGGAGGGCTTTAAACTAAAATTGAGAGGGAAGGATGACCAATCTTTATAATCTCTAGAACACAAAACCAGTCATAAATCCCAAGAAAACAAATCAAACAATGAAGTAGGGAGTGATGAGAAAAAAAGAAAAACTCCCACAACAATCAGGAGATGCAGGAAACATACCCACGGACAGGCATAAAGGTCTTAAATGCTTATATACAAATGCTCAAAGCTTGGGGAACAAACAGGATGAACTAGAACCAATAGTACATGAGGGCAGGTATGACATAGTTGGTATTATAGAAACCTGGTGGGACGACCCATGACTGGAAATGTACTGATGGATGGATACAAATTGTTGAAAAGAAATAGCTCTACAAAAAAAGGAAACGGAATTGCACTATATGTAAGAGAACACTACATATCTACAGAAATGCACGTGATCAAAGATAAAATCTCTTTAGAATGTATATGGGTCAATATAAAAGGGAAAAAAGTGACATTGACATAGGTGTATATTACAGGCCACCCAACCAATCAGAAGAAATAGATGAACTCTTTGCCAACCAGTTAACAAATGTATGTAGGAAGCATACCACAGTAGTAATGGGAGAGTTCAACTTAATCGGTACTAGAATTAGTACCTCTTTATAAAATCCTAGTAAAACCACACCTGGAATACTGCAACCAATTTTGATCACCATACTACAAAAGATGTTGAGATCTTGGAAAAAGTTCAGACAAGAGCAACTAAAATGATCAAAGGCCTGGAGACTAAAACATATGAAGAACGGTTGCAGGACTTGGGTTTGGCTAACCTAAAGAAAAGAAGAAACAGGGACGACATATAGCAGTATTCCAGTATTTGAGGGGCTACAACAAAGAAGTGGGCATCAAATTATTTTCCAAAGCACCAGAGGGCAAGACAAGAAACAATGGTTGGAAACTGACCAAAGAGAAACAACCTGGAATTAAGGAGAAACTTCCTAACAGTGAAGACAATTAACCAGTGGAATAGCTTGCCTTCACAAATTGTGGGCACTCCATCACTGGAGATTTTTAAGAAGGGACTAGACCACTGGTGGCGAACCTATGGCACGGGTGCCAGAGGTGGCACTCAGAGCCCTCTCTGGAGGCACGCGCACCGTCGCCCCAGTCCTAGGCCTTCAGCTGGGTTTTATAAAACCTTTTTGCTTTAGGCCTCCACTGCTGTGTGCAAAAAAAAAAAGATTCAATCAATCAGTCAATTTCAACTTCTCGCGGGAAAAAAAAACCTTACAAAGTTGGAATTGATTGATTGAACTTTTTAGTCCCACCCAGTCTGCCATTACCACCGCAGCCACACCCACCCAATGGGCCATGCCCAGCCAATGGGCCACACCCACCCAGCACCCGATGATGCATAAGTGGGTTTTGGGTTGCAGTTCGGGCACTCGGTGTCTAAAAGGTTCGCCATCACTGGACTAGACAGTCACTTGTTTGAAATGGTATAGGTTCTCCCGCTCGAGCAGGAGTGTTAGGTCCCCAAAGAAGTACCTGCTTTTGTAACCATTATTTGGGGCCTGCCATTCTGTTGGGAGAGGGGATACTTTACGGATGCTTTGCACTGTTTTGCCAGTATACCCTTCCCCCCAGGAGAAAGAATTCATCTCCCTTATCTAGAAGGTTGGTGCTTGGAACCAGAAGTAAACGAATGTCAGAGAGACGTTGAGGAGCACGCACCAACAGAGCCAGTTACCAAAACACTATGCCACCTGTGGATTGGCTGGAATTCAAACGGACCCTGGGGGAAGGAGTAACAATATTGCTTTTAATATACTGCTTGCGCGGGTTTTTCTCCAGATCTCGCCTTGTTTTCCCTGCTATCATTAGCCCCTAATAAAAGTTCCTTTTGAGACAATGGCTGTTTCAAGAGTTCTGCTTTCTTGGGTGGCTTGGTTGAGGTAGGTCCTTACAAGGGTTCTGGACTAGAAGACCTCCAAGATTCCTTCCAGCTGTATTCTATTCTAAGCAACTCCTTCAGTTGCAAAACCTGTGTCACATGATACAAAGGAATGTTCATTCAGCAGATATAAACCTTGGACACAGAGAAGTCTTTTGTAGTTTTTCAAATGTAAAACACCTCCCAAGCCTGACCAAGTGCTTACACTCATGGACATGATGTAGGCTGATTGCACTTTAAATATTCAAAGAAACACATTATCAAAGAATTCAAAAAGTAGATCTGAAAAATCCTGTTCTGTTTAGTGTGAATATTAGCTGGGTTTACAAAACACACTCAAGATTAACTAAGCAATGGTTACTCAAATGTCTGGGTTCAAACAACACGCCAAATTCTAAATGAAGTGTTCATAAAGTGTTCACATGGCCTTGTAAGTCCAAATTTGTCTAATTTGTTGCAGAATCCAACCTGAGGCAGTCATCTGGATCAGAGATTTAGTCTTGCAAGCTTTTGGACTCATGCTGGAGCCCGTCCTCAGGGAACTTCTCTCTCCCCAGAATGTGTGTCACAGAGAAGCTCCACAATACATTCTGGAGAGAGAGAGAAGTTCCTGAGGATGGGCTGTAGCACAAGTCCAAAAGCTTGAAAGACTGGTTCCAGTGACCGACTCAAGATTGGATCCTGCAACATTATCTTGAGACACAAATATTTGCCTAATTTGTGGTTCAATTCTAGTCGGCTAAAAGCCAGATGACCAGAAGATGATAGCAAAGATTCAGAAGTCTATTTCTACCAGATATGGGTTGTCTGAATATTCCCATGTACATCTGGTACCCTATCATGCAAATGGAGCAGGGAAGTGCCTAGTCAGTTTTGAAACTTTTGTTCCTGATTTGTATTCACACACTGTATTAAGGCCATTGCTTAGTTTATTAAATAAGTCACAAAATAGCAATTCTATACCTGGGGGCCATATGTTTCAAGGAGGCCACAGGTGAAATATATGTTAAGAGGGGAACCCATCTTAGGCCAAGAGGATCACAGAAAAGCAGAGTGTATTATATTGCAAATATTGTATTATATAATGCCTTTTTTGTAAATAAAACATATATTCTGTTTACAACCTAAAGTATGTCCCAAAAGTGCTTCTTGGATGAGAAGTGAAATGTCTTCAAAGAAAAAAAAGAAAGTCTAGTTGCCTCCTGAAAAAGCACCTTTGTGATAACTATGACATGGATGACTGAGAATCTCCATAGACATAAACCTAAGTTTGTAAATGGCAATTTTTTTTATATCAGGAATGGGACCTGGAAAGGGGGGAGGCAAAGAATTAAAACAAGGTTACAAGGGGCACGGGTGAAACAGGATGAGAAACACAATGTTTCTTAATTTTGGCAATTTTAGATGTATGGATTACAACTCCCAGAATTGCTCAGCTAGGAAAGCCTGTTGGCTAGAGAATTCTGGGAGTTGAAGTCCATGCATCTTAAAGTTGCCAAGATTGAGAAAGACGGTTGATGAAAATACAGGAAGGAATAATCTATGGTTTCTTTAAAAAAAACCCTGCAACGTCCACGTCGAACTGCCCACACCAAGCCAATCGGGGTCCCAGCCGGGCCTTGCTTCCCTTCTTTTTTCTTATGAAAGCCCCAATAGGCAAAGTATCCCAGCCCGCTGGAGCGGTGACGGGATGCAACCAAGCCCAGAACTGATGCCGACAGTAGCAGGAGAGTGGAGCCGCTTTGTTCGCGCTTATGCAAGTCGCCCACCCGGGATCGTGTGAATCCTATGCGCTCGGGCAAGACATATCCCACGGCCGGCTCCAGGGCCCCGCGCGCGGGCTCCAGCCGGCGCTTCCTGTCCCCAGGACACTCACCGGTCTCGAGGCGGCCGGACCTTGCAGCAGGCGGGAGAGGGCGGCCAGCATCTTGCGCATGGAGTGTACCGGATCCCCGCGAGCCGCAGCCTTCTGAGTCAAGGCCGGAGATGAAGTCTCCTTCAGGATTCGGCGTCTTGCCCTTCTTCGCCGCTGCCGGGCAGACGAGCCCTTTGCCCAGAGTGACAGCCGAGCGGCTCTCGCCTGCCCCCCTGCGGATCCCGAGAGCCGACCGTTACCCTCCCCGGCGTGGTTGCAGCGCTTGCCTTCGACACGAGGGGCGACAGTGCGAATGTGCAATGCTTCCCTTTTCTCCGCGTTTAAATGTGTACCCGGCGATCCTAAGAGGAAAGCGCCGCTTCTCCCGGTGTTTCAGAATCAGATCGCACGATTCCTGCCTCGTGCTTCTGGTATTTCCACACAGCTAATAAGTATGCAGAAGGCGTATTGTTCCTGGCTTCGAGGAGATAGAGATAGATACAAGATATATGTTAAAAAGCATCCAAGCTTCATTTTGTTGAGCCGTGCTAACGTTATTCACCTGCCAATGCACAAAACGAAAAGTATCCTGAATGTGCATCATTACAACAAAGCAATTGCAGAGCACTGAAAATTTCAGATCAGAAATTAGTCCTAAATCACAACAAATGTGCCCAGATAAAGATCAGTGCAGATTCTCACAGATTTTCATGATTCCCACATGGGATTCACCTGAAGTCACTATTGTCAGAAAAATAATTTGGGGTTCCAACTCAAGCGGGGGTTGCACAATAATAAGTAAAAATGAGATCTAGATAGCTGTGAGGAAAGAAAAAATGCTTATTCCTAAATGTAAAAGAGTATACTTTTAGCAGAAGACTGCAGAGAAATGGGGTACAACAGCAGATTTTTATAGGGGGAGCATGTCTGGGGTGTCACATGCTAATTCTAGGATGACACTTTGTGTGCATGTATGTGTATGTAGGTATGTTTATTCTTGTGAACATGCAGTTTCTCTGGGAGACCTAATTAACTCTGTGTTTGCAGACTTTATCTTTTGATATGTGGATAAGGTCTGGGCAGTGGTGGGATTCAGCCGGTTTGCACCACTTCGGCAGAACCAGTAGCTAATCTTTTGTTGCCCAGGCCCAGAATGGACTTCTGGAAATGGCATCCACACAGAGAACTGGTTGTTCACATATTTGAATCCCACCATTGGGTCTGGGTAACTTATTTGAGGATGTTTGCTAATTTTAGTTGATTAACTTAGTTTCAGTTTGACTATTAATTATCTAGTGGAGGAGACACTGATTCTCAGATCATTGTGGGTTCTGTTAATATTTTAAGAGTGAAGGGTTCGGGGACAAAGGGAAATTATTTAGTCTAACTGTTGCTTTCTTGCTTTTTGTAATCAGCTTTTGCACCAGGGAAATCTCATGCAAGCATGAGAAATATGTACATGGATGGGATGTACTGAAGGAGCGGATAAGAGAGTTTACAGGAATGATTGATGTCTTCCTTATGATGTAATGGCTCTGTTGTCTGATTTTTGTTGGCTAACAAAGTTTACAAAATAATGGTACCAACTTTCTAAGGTGTGACACTTCTGGATGCAACTCTGCCAGCGTTCCAGATTGTTGGCCACCCAGCTGCTTAATTTGATCAAATAAAGTGCTGCTTGATCAAGAAGTTGCCGCTTGGGTTATCTGATTAGATTGATATGATATCTCAGTTTCAAGTAAGGGACTGGGACCTTACAAGAGGACAATGGAAATAGTTTAAAGACTAAAATATATTTGGATATAAAACTTATCACACTATTGTTAGAAACAGTATGAGTTCGCATATGGAACTACTCGAGACAACTTGAAAGCAAAGAATTTATTCATGTATTTGCAAACATGGGTGCACACAATGTGGACCCAGAATTAAGCATACATCAGGTTTTTATCCCCTTACACTCTCCCCCCTTTTGCTGGCGCAGCATCCTATCAAAAACATCCACCTTATATGGTTGCCTGCTTCCCCCTTTCCAGGAAGCCCCATTGCACCTGTGCCATCTGCTTAACACTTTAACCATGAGCTAGTTTTTGCTAGCATAAGCTCTATTTTATCTTTGTATTTCCTCTACCTGCAGTGTCAACTGATATTTAGCTGTCACTAGCCTATCTACTGTCAAAACAGCTCATAATTTTTCATTTAGCATATATGTTAAGCTTTTACTTTAAAAAAATAGAAACTCCATTTTATCAACGGCACTATCAAACGGTATCCTACAAACAAACTCTGATAGTCACACATCAAACATCTTTTAGGACCATCATAATGTGAACATACAGATTCGAAATGCAGTATTGTTCTGTCTTCAGGTGCTTTGGAAAATAGGTTGACCCTTTCTGCTTTGGGGGAGTCTCTTAGCTATAGGAAACTGCTATCATGTCACTCTCCATTATTTTCATTAAATTAGACATACGCAATTCCTGCAACCATTCTTCATATGTTTTAATGCCCTAACCATCTTTGTAGCTCTTTTCTGTACTCCTTTTAGAGCCTCAACATCCTTTATATCATGGCGACCAAAACTGGATGCCTTATAAAGTGGTACTAACACTTAATGTGATCTTGATTCTAGCCTTCTGTTAATGCAGTCTAGGATTGCATTGGCTTTTTTGGCAGCTGCGGCACATTGCTGACTCATATTTGAGTGATTATCCACCAGGACTCCAAGATCCCTCACACAGTTGCTACTATTGAGCTAGACACCACCTATACTATACCCGTGCATTTGGTTTTTCTTACCTAAATGAGGAACCTTAATTTTCTCATTTTGTTAGATAGAGCCCAGCATTCTGTCAAGTCTGTCAAGATCCTTCTGTAGCTTGAGCCTATCTTCTGAAGCACTGGCTATTCCTGCCAGCTTAGTGTTGCCTGCAAATTTGATGAGTTCCCTGACTATCTCCTCATCTAAATCATTGGTGAAGATTTCAGTATTGGACCCAAGATAAAACCTTGGGGTACCCCACCACATACTTTCCTCCACATACATGCAGTTCCACTAAGGACTTTTAATTAATAAAATAAATTAAAATGATTAAATAAATTATGTTAAATTAAAAATAATTATATAATGTCAGCAGGATTTTTCTGATATCCAAGATTCTCCCTTGATTGTCTTATGTGACATTTAATATGACTATTGTACAATAATGGGCAAATTTATTTTAAAGGGTAAATTGTATCCATTAATTGCTGTTTTCAAAAGTCCTAGTGGAAACTTGAAATACCATATTTTGGGTGGCCATATGCCTCTTAAGTTCTGTATGTTTTTACTGCCTAATATTAAATAAATTATGTGTCTCTTTTAATCTTTCTCATGGCCCTTATTATAATGCATAGTTTTATTGTATTGCAATAAAATGCTAATATAGTACATTAGCTCCTCTTCCAAACCAAAGGCTAAACATTTAATCCAGTAAAGAGTTTGCTGAAGGCTGCCTATCCTTTATTGCATCTTGCATTTGTGCAGCAATAGTAGAGAAAAGCTATGTATATATAGCACTCATATTAATCGTTTGCTATACAAATTGTACATTTCATTTGTCAGTAAAGACTCCCATCTGTGTCCTGGCCAGCAAGCAAGAAGAACACAAGGTGGCACTATAGCCTAAGGAAACATGCTTCCCACCCCTCTCTTTAGATATGGAATAGGACAGACATGTCAAACACAAGGCCTGTGGGCTGGATCCAGCCCACGTAGTGGTTTCATGTGGCCCGTGGAGCCATCCTGGAAACAGCAAAGAAACGGCCCGGCCGTACAATTTCATGGTGGCCATCCATGCTGGAATGCATTCAGTCTTAGCTCCACAAGGCCAGCCTGGAAACAGCGAGGAACCGGTCCCTGCCATGTCAGCCCCACTCCCTGGGCCATGTTGGGGAGGTGTCACCTTTTGTGAGGAATGAAGAAATGCACCATTGCCTGGAAGTGGCCAGCAAATGCCCTCACCTACTTCATCAAATACCTGGCTTGGTGGGCTCCAGAGGAAGGGACACCGCAAACAGCATGAAAGTCGACATTACCTGTGTAACACCGCCCAGCCCCCAGCCTGCCCTGTTTTGGCAGGCAGCGGGGCACTCTCCTCACAGTGCCTAGAGGCTGGGCCAGGCAGCATGAAGCTGGCAAGAAGCACAATGCTGCCCAGCACCTAGCCTGCCCAGTTTCAGCAGGCAGTTGGGTGCTCTCCTCACAGTGCCGCCCGCCCCAGCCTCTCAGCACTGTAAGGAGAGTGCCCCATTGCCTGCCAAAACCGGGCAAGCTGGGGGGCTGGGCGGTGTTGTGCAGGTAATAATTCTCACATCACTTGCGGCATCCCCTCCCCCGAGCCCACCAAGCTGGATATGTGAAGTAGGTGAGGTCCATCTGCTGGCCACTTTCAGGCGATGGTGCATTTCTTCATTCCTCACAAAGAGTGACACCTCCCCAGCTGCGTTTCTTGCCTCTTTTTCTCCCTCCCTCATGTCAAATATTTTCCCGCCACTCTGTTCTGGAAGGAAGGAAGGGAGGGAGGGAGGGAGGGAGGGAGAAAAGGAAGAGAAGGAAGGAGATGGGAATGAGAAAGAGAAAGAGGGAGGCAGGGAAGGATGCAGGGAGGGAAACAAAAAGGAAGGAAGGAGATGGGAATGAGAAAGAGGGAAGCAGGGAGTGAAGGAAGGAAACAAAGAATGAGAAGGAAGCAGATGGGAATGAGAAAGAGGGAGGGAGGGAAACAGGGAGGAAGAAAGGAAGGAGATTGGAATGAGAGGGAGGGAGGGTCTGAGGAAAGTCCTGCCTTAGTCCTGTCCTACTACTCTTTCTCCACCCCCTCCTCCTGGCCTATCCTGGGAGTCTCTCATCCAATCGCTAAGGATGCTTTGGTTACAAAGCCAGGTCTTATCACATGGAGAGGAAGTGGGCCTCCCTCTGACCCATGCACTTTACCCTCCTGCACCCACCATGAGCAGCCTGGCCAAGGAGAATGAGCACAGCAACAGCAGCCTTGAGGAGGAGGTAAGTGCAGCTGGGCACCCCCTTGGGGAAGTGGGACTGGCTAGGTGCCACAAGAGCTCAAGGGCTGGGCTGGGCATTTGATCTCCGCTGTTCAGGGCTCCGGGCAGCCTGTGCCACCGTCCAGCCCCCCTGCACAGCCTGAGAGGGACTGTGAGGTTCCTCCAGTGGATCATGCCCTGGCATTCACCCTGGTCCCACCCCCTTCTGCCAGAGACCCTCAGATCTGCCCCAGTCCTGCTCAGGCCCCCACAGCCCCCCCTGACATAATCAATGTTGAGCTGGCCATGCCCACCCAGAAGGCCATACCCACCCCAGCCATGCCCACCCAGTAGGCCATGCCCAACTTGGCCACACACACCCCACTCCCCTGAGGGCAACCACAATGCTGATGTGGTCCTCAATGAAATTGAGTTTGACACCCCTGGAATAGGAAGACTTGATACTGGTAGCTTAATGCGGCTAGTGGGGGGGGATCTTTTCACCATCACCGAGTCCTCGCTGCCAACTCACTGCTGCCATCTCTTTGCAGGACATCTCAACACCTAAATCTGCTGTGGAGACAACTTGCTGCAAGAGCTGGGTGGGCGGGAGAGCGAGCAGGCTGTCAGAGATGGGTGGCAATGGGTAGTACTGAGCCAAATGGGAAGTGATTAGGGGTGGGGTGTCAAAATGGGAAGCTCCCACTTCCCTGTAAGGTTTTTTTTTAAAAGCCACATTGTTTAATGTTTGAGGGTGTCTTGCTCTGTAAATAAGGGGAGCATTGGGAAGCAATGGGAGGGGGGCAGAGTGTGTTTGGATGGAGAGTCACAGCAATGTTCCCTCTTCTTCTTCTGTGAAAGTTTAGCCAATAAAGCAGCCGCAGTTCCTGTGTTATCAGTTGCTTGATTACTTGGGAAAAATGGGATTACAACCTTATTAATAACATCACATGAGCGTAAATTGTTTTACTGAAAGGGATGTGGGCCACTAACCATGTGGTTATTTAGTTGTAGCATTATTTTGGTTGCTTTTTAAAGAAAGGAAGATAGGAAAAGAGGGAACAGTTTAAATAGTAAAAAAAACTATGCATTTCTGACTCCAAATGGGTTTGGAGTTTGTCACATAAAAAGAATGCCAGTTGAAATATCTGTTTAGTGAAGTCACTACTTAAGATCCAATGTTCATTTTGCTATTTTAATAATTTCTATGATATTCTCTAATAAAAATACTATCAGAATGGATTTTTACAGATCATAAGTGCTTACTAAACAACATGTTGTCTGGGTTCAATTTTTACTTAAAAATAAATATTAAAAGTATTCTGTATCTTCTTTTTCTTTGTTCTTCAATATCGCTCTATCGGTTTCTACGCATTCTGGCATTTTCTTAACCCCCTCTTTTTCAGATAATATTTCTTCACTTTTCAAACACTAAACAAATGCAATTCTTACTGCTATTAATACATGCAACATACATACAGCATTAAATAATGCTTCTTCATCATGTTTTTCTAATATTATATCAACTAAAGATAGTTCCAATTTATAACATCTTTTCTATCCAGCTCATATCTCAGTTATATTTTCAGTTTAGGTCACCTTATTAAGCCCATATCCTGTTTTCCCAACTCTTATTTCAATTTTGTTTTCCCTTCGGTATTCAAAATATCTTTATAGATAATAATTTTCTCCAAGTTGATTACATTAAAGTGAATAAAAGCTTCTCTTATTAAAAATTATCCTGTTCTTTTCATGTTTCCCATCTCATAGAAAAATGTACCCTCCTAGTTATAAATCTTCTCCTTCATGGATTATTGCCTTGTCATGGCGAAGGGGCTTGTGTAACTCAATGAAGCTATGAGCTGTGCCATGCAGGGGCACCCAAGACGGACAGGTCATAGCAGAGAGTTCTGACAAAATGTGATCCACTGGAGAAGGAAATGGCAAACCACTCCAGTATCTTTGCCATGAAAACCCCATGGACAGTACTAAAAGACAAAAAGATATGATGCTGGAAGATGAGCCCCTCAGGTCGGAAGGTGTCCAATATGCTACTGGGGAAGAGCAGAGGGCTAGTACTAGTAGCACCAGAAAGAGTGAAGCGACTGGGCCAAAGGCGAAAGGATGCTCAGCTGTGGATATATCTGGTGGTGAAAGGAAAGTCCGATGCTGTAAAGATTTTTTCTCCATAGGAACCTGGAATGTAAGATCCATGAATCAAGGCAAGCTAGATGTAGTCAAACAAGAGATGACAAGACTGAACATCAACATCTTAGGAATCAGCGAACTAAAATGGACAGGAATGGGTGTATTTAACTCAGATGACTATCAGGTATACTACTGCGGGCAAGAATCCCTCAGAAGAAATGGAGTAGCCTTCATAGTCAATAAAAGAATAGGAAAAGCAATACTGGGATACAACCCCCAAAATGACAGAATGATCTCAGTTCGAATCCAAGGCAAACCATTCAATATCACAGTAGTCCAAATCTATGCTCCAACCACTGGTGCCGAAGAGGATGAAATTGACCGGTTCTATGAAGCCCTACAGCACCTTATAGAATTAACACCAAAAAATGAGGTCCTTGTCATCATGGGGGATTGGAATGCTAAAGGAGGAAGCCAAAAGATAACCGGAATAACAGGCAAGTTTGGCCTTGGAGTACAAAATGAAGCAGGGCACAGGCTGATAGAATTTTGTCAAGAGAATATGATGGTCATAACAAACACTCTTTTCCAAAAACCCAAGAGACGGCTCTACACATGGACATCAGCAGACGGTCAACACAGAAATCAGATTGACTATGTGCTCTGTAGCCAAAGATGGAGAAGCTCTATACAGTCAGTAAAAACAATACCAGGAGCTGACTGTGGCTCAGATCATGAGCTTCTCGTTGCAAAATTTAGGCTTAAATTGAAGAAAATAGGGAAAAGCACTAGGCCATTCAGGTATGAACTAAATCATATTCCTGATGAATATACAGTAGAGGTGACAAATAGATTTAAGGAATTAGATCTGATAGACAGAGTGCCTGAAGAACTATGAATGGAGGTTCGCAACATTGTACAAGAGGTAGCAACTAAAACCATCCCAAAGAAAAAGAAATGCAAGAAAGCAAAATGGCTGTCTGAGGAAGCTTTGTAAATAGCTGAGGAAAGAAGGGAAGCGAAAGGCAAAGGAGAAAGATAAAGATACACCCAATTGAATGCAGAATTATAGAGAATAGCTAGAAGAGATAAGAATACCTTCTTAAATGAACAGTGCAAAGAAATAGAAGAAAACAACAGAGAACCAGAGATCTCTTCAAGAAAATTGGAGATATGAAGGGAACGTTTCATGCAAAGATGGGCATGATAAAGGACCAAAATGGCAGGGACCTAACAGAGGCAGAAGAGATTAAGAAGAGGTGGCAAAACTACACAGAAGAACTATACAAGAAAGAGCTTAACGTCCCAGATAACCACAATTTGGTAGTCACTGACCTTGAGCCAGACATCCTAGAATGTGAAGTGAAATGGGCCTTAGGAAATCTGAGCAACAACAAAGCTAGTGGAGGTGACAGTATTCCAACTGAGCTATTCAAAATCTTAAAAGATGATGCAGTAAAAGCGCTACACTCAATTTGCCAACAAATTTGGAAAACTCAATGGTGGCCACAGGATTGGAAAAGATCAGTTTACATTCCAATTCCAAAGAAAGGCAATGCCAAAGAATGTTCAAACTGTCGCACCACTGCACTCATTTCACATGCTAGTAAAGTTATGCTTAAAATCCTACAAGCTAAACTCCAGCAGTATGTGGATCGAGAACTATCAGAAGTACAGGCAGGATTTCGAAGAGGCAGAGGAACTAGAGATCAAATTGCCAACATACGCTGGATCATGGAGAAAGCTAGGGAGTTCCAGAAAAATATCTACTTCTGCTTCATTGACTTTGCTAAAGCCTTTGACTGTGTGGATCACAACAAATTGTGGCAAGTTCTTAAAGAGCTGGGAGTACCAGACCATCTTATTTGTCTCTTGAGAAACCTATATGCGGGTCAAGAAACAACAGTGAGAACTGGACACGGAACCACTGATTGATTCAAAATTGGGAAAGGAGTCCGGCAAGGCTGTATACTGTCACCCTGTCTATTTAACTTATATGCAGAGCACATCATGAGAAAGGCAGGGCTAGATGAATCAAAAGTTGGAATTAAGGTTGCCGGGAGAAATATCAACAACTTAAGATATGCAGATGATACCATTCTAATGGCAGAAAGTGAAGAGGAACTAAAGAGCCTCTTGATGCGGGTGAAGAAGGAGAGTGCAAAAGTTGGCTTGAAACTCAACATTAAGAAAACCAAAATCATGGCATCCGGCCTTCTCAATTCCTGGCAAAATAGATGGGGAAGAAGTGGAGGTAGTGACAGATTTTATTTTCCTGGGCTCCAAGATCACCTCAGATGGGGACTGCAGTCAAGAAATTAAAAGACGCTTGCCCTTGGGGAGGAAAGCTATGGCAAATCTAGACAGCATACTAAAAAGCAGAGACATCACCCTACCAACAAAAGTGCATATAGTCAAGGCCGTGGTTTTCCCAGTTGCAATGTATGGATGTGAAAGTTGAACCATACAAAAGGCTGAGTGACAAAGAATTGAGGCCTTTGAACTATGGTGCTGGAGAAGACTCCTGCGAGTCCCTTGGACTGCAAGGTGATCAAACCAGTCAGTCCTAGAAGAGATCAACCATGACTGCTCTTTATAAGGCCAGATCCTGAAGTTAAAACTCAAATACTTTGGCCACCTAATGAGAAGGAAGGACTCACTGAAGAAGGGCCTAATGCTGGGAAAGATTGAGGGCAATAGAAGAAAGGGACAACAGAGAATGAAGTGGCTGGATGGAGTCACTGAAGCAGTAGGCGTGAACTTAAATGGACTCCAGAAGATGGTAGAGGACAGGAAGGCCTGGAGGGACATTGTCCATGGGGTCGCGATGGGTCGGACACGACTTCGCAATTAACAACAACAGTTATAAATCTTATCTTTTTAAATATAATAATCTTTTAATATCTAAGCATTATCTATTTCTTTTAGCAATATTCAAACACCTGCTTGGTAATATAGGGCCCCATCTAATAAATCAAGTCCTCTGTTTTCTTTAGTCTAACTCTAGCTTTCTTCCTTTGCCAAATAGATTTCCAAATCTGTGTATTTAAATTGTCAGGAAATTTTTTCTCTGTTTTTATAGGCACTCTTTGTAGTAGGATAGGCCATTTAGGTAAGATATTTCTGAAGAGAAGTACAACCCAGTCATGTTCATTAGACAGCTCCAACTTTCTTCCTTCCTCAGCTTCTCTTTTCATTTCTTGTTTCCCAATTTCTAATGTTTTTCCTGAAAGCTCTGTAATCTGTTCTATATAGTCTTCTTCCTTATCTTTAGGTATGTTCTGAAATCTTGAGGGATGGCATGCCTTTTCCCTTTCCAATATTATCACTAAGTCTCCAATGTTTCTCTTTGTCTGTGCCAGTCTGTAATTTCTTTCCTTTATATCCTCTGTCTTTGGATCAGTTTCTTCTGGTTTATCTTCTATTTTCTGAATTCTTTGTTCATTCTATGTAGTCATTCCCTGGAGATTCCCTAGATGTGAGTTTAAGTTGAAAACTTGCTCATTTATCTTATTCAGATTCTCTTTAGTTTCATCATGGTTTCTTCTTGAATCTTCTCTATGTGACTCAATTGCCTCTTGGATTGATTGCAATATAAATTGCATTTCCTTCTGAAAGTTGTTAGTTTTTTGTCTGATGTACCAAGTTAGGAGCTTCAAAAACAGATATTTGGGGTGGTTTTTTTTACCACTTTTAGCTACGTGTGTAGCACTCATTTTTGTTCCTGTTCTCTAATTATATTTCCCAAGTGCTAGGTTTATCTAATACGACCAATCTTATAGTCAATATAACAATATACAGCTTAAATTTATATTTATATTTTAAATCATCTCATATATTTCTTATAGTTTTTGTGTATCGCCTTTATGTTCCAATAAGTTCCAAAATATAGGTCCACCACCAAAAAGGGTATTTTGTCATAGTCCTGTTCAGGAATCCAAAAATTATCAATCAGCCAATGCTTGTAATCCAGAGTGTCCAACCACCTTACAATCATTCTATAGGTCTTCCCCAAGTAGAAGTCATCAAGAGGCAGAAAGTCAAAAGTTAAAGTTCAGTCAATATTTATAATCCAAGATAGTCAGCAAATTCCAAAAACATTTATAACTTCCACTATGCAGAAAATAGTCCAAAATATTTTTCTCCATTGCCAGCTGCTCTCTGTTGAACTAAAAGCTTGACTGAAGGTCAGAGAGGCTAAATAGTTATCTGTGTCTGTGTATTGTGCCAAATTCTTTCTAGACACAACAAGCCTAATGCTGTACCTCTAAGCTACCACTAGATATCCTCAGATATCCATTTTCCAAGGCTTAAAACAAACAATTATTTCCACTTTAAAGTTTCTTGAATTTTGCCCCAATATTCTTTCCAAACAAACAACAACAAAAAAACTTGACAGTTTTCTCAGTTTTACAGTTAATCAATGTTCTATCTTTATATTTCTTCCACTTTGGTATAATATTTTTCTCCATTTTTGTCCCCAAAAAAGATTGACCCACCACTTTAATTTCTCTGGAAGGATGGGGCAAAAGTCCCTTTCCTCCTTGCATTTGGGGATTTCTTGCTTTTTGGGAATTTGTTTAATCCAGAGAGTCAGATATCAAAGTAGTAAAGAAAGGATTAATATTCTCAACCAGTTCCACAGCCTTTCCCTTGCTGGTTTGAAGAGCTTTCCTCAGATCAAACGGAGATACTGTCATCTCTCCATGATCTATGAGGGTCTCCTCCTTCGTTGCCTCTAAGGGGCAACTTTAGACCCATTTAGTGCCTCCTGGGCAAAATCAGCTATGGGAAGCAGAGCCCCGCATCCTTTCAGCTGTATCTCCACAACGCAAAACCAAAAGTCAAAGCTGGCTTGCTTTCATCATTGTTTGCATCAACTCCCAGCTTGCAGTTTGCCAAACAGAAACAGGAGAGGGGTTGCTAAATTCCTAGGGTGGGGGGAGGCTAAGGAATGCACGAGAGCCTTTTGCACCAGAGATGAGATACCCACCAAGGCCAAGTTCTCATAGCTACCAGCCAGTGCTGATTGTTTTCCCAAAACAAAGGTACTGAATGTAATTGGTGGGCAATGAACTGTGGGGGGCGGGGCAGGGGAAAAGGGGTTTTACCTACCTGGGTTTTCACAGGAAAACCTCAGAGCTGACTTTGCTTCTGCTGTGCCTAAATGGATCTTTCAATAAAGTTTTACTCTTGGTAGTTCCTATGTGTCAGGAGAGTCCTCCATGGCTTTAGCCAGCAGCAACTTATATGGGAGATGGAGCCCTTTAGAGACCCTGGCAGCTTTTCTGGCAATCACTGTGGGCTGCTCTCTTCCTCTGTTTTCCTTTCTCCTTCTTCTTCCTTAAGAAACAAGGGAAGTGGCACAAGACATACTGTAGCTGGGTGACAAATACCGCACTACCCCTAGGTAGCTACAGAGATAGGAAAACTCTAACTATTGCTGTTGAGTGCTCCCCTGGATTTTTTTTCAGGTGTAGTGTTTTTCCTCTTCCATTTCTTCTGCCCAAACTTAAGTGTTGCAATGAGGGGAATGCATAGCACCTGAGTGCTTTCACCATTGACAGGGTTGTGGGGTGCAGAATGTGCTGCTTAACCCCATGGAAGGCTATAAGAAATCTATTCTAAAAAATTGTACCATTGAGCCCACTCTCCTGTGCCAAGCAGGAATATTAATTAAAGTAACCCCAAAGGAATAACCCTTTTCTTGTTTCAATGTCATGTAAAGATTATGTCCATCAGGGTGGGTTGGATGAGGGAATATAGAAGCAATTTCCCACAATGTACAGCTGTTATTAATGAATTGACAATCCCCAAAAGCTTTGGGAGTGGCATGAGTTCTGAACCGTCATAAATATTAATCTCTTCAGCTTACTAATGGTTTTCTTTTGTTTGTGCTAAAAATTTACAAAAAAACCTTTCTTTTTTTTTGAAACATTTTAGAAAACAGATGTTGAAAGTTTCCCCTCAATGAGTTTCCCCCTTGTCTGAAAGCATATCAATCCTGGAACACTAAACTGGGCTTCAAGTGTTTCATATGGATGTATAGGAGAAGGCCTGGCAGAGCCAGGGGGTGGGTACATAAATATTGTAAGGTTTTCCAGTTAGCCTCACAATTGTCCCAGTGCTACTCAGGAATTTAAAAGAGCCAAAAGAAACTCCTGAGCTGAAGTTTCAGCAAAGAATTACAACTTTATTTTCAGATAACAATAATTACATAGTAACACTATAAGTATCAATATAAAATGGTTATTATGTTAAATTTGGATTGCTAACAAAAAGGGAAGCTGTTATAGCTATTTAAAGCTCCTTAGTTCTCATCAGCCAGCTACACCCTTCTGAGATTCGAACCTGGGCTGCTTGCACATTGTAGCAATAGCGACTGCTGCCTGTGGATAGCCCTAGATTGGGGCTGATACAGGCAAAAAAAAAAAAAGATTTCTTCTTCCCATATTTGGGCCGACTGGGTGCATCATAAAAAAACACTTAAGACAATGGTTATTGTGTATATATAATAGCTGCTAGTGTCAAGCTTAAACATACTAAAATTATAAACACAATAAAATCCCTTCACTCCTTCCTTTTTTTTAAAAAAAACCAAGTTTTATTAATTTTAATTTTAATTTTAATTTTAATTAATTTTTCAATTTTACATCCAAATGCTTAGGAAGCAGCGTGGTGATTGAGTAATCAATAGTCCAGTAACTAAATCTTTCGTACATATCTCAAATTACATCATTAAAAGTTCCCTCTCTATTTCTCTTAATTAATATAACACATTCAAGTTAATACATTTCTAAACTGATCAGTCCTAGAAGAGATCTGGGCCCTCAGCAGTCTGGGTTCAGGTCCAGTTACAGCACGGAAACTGCTTTGGTCGCGCTGACCGATGATCTCTGGCGGGCCCGGGATAGAGGCTACTCCACTATCCTGGTGCTTCTTGACCTCTCAGTGGCATTCGATACCATCGACCATGGTATCCTTCTGCGCCGGTTGGAAGGGCTTGGAGTGCGGGGCACTGTTTTATGGTGGTTCACCTCCTACCTCTCTGGCCGGTCGCAGTCCGTGTTCGCAGGAGGTCAGAGATCGGCTCCGAGGCCTCTTCCATGTGGAGTCCCTCAGGGGTTTGTTCTCTCACCTCTGCTTTTTAACATCTACATGAAGCTATTGGGTGAGATCATCCATCGACACGGGGTGAGTTATCATCAATATGCTGATGATACTCAGCTTTATATCTCTACCCCACGTCATTACAGCAAAGCAGTGGAAGTGATGAACCGGTGCCTAGAGGCTGTTGAGGTCTGGATGGGTGCCAACAGGCTCAGACTCAATCCTGACAAGACGGAGTGGCTATGGGTTCTGCCTCCCAAGGACAATTCCAACTGTCCGTCCATCACCCTGGGAGGAGAAGTTTTGTCCCCCTCGGAGAGGGTTTGCAACTTGGGTGTCCTCCTCGATCCACAGCTAAGTCTAGAACACCATTTTTCAGCTGTGGCGAGGGGAGCATTCGCCCAGGTTCACCTGGTGCGTCAGTTGCGGCCCTATTTGGACCGGGAGTCACTCCTCACAGTCACCCATGCCCTTGTCACCTCGAGATTCGACTACTGTAATGCTCTCTACATGGGGCAACCTATGAAGAATGTCCGGAGACTGCAAGTAGTCTAGAATGCGGCCGCGCGAGCTGTCTTGGGTCTCCCAAGACATGCTCATATCACTCCAGCCCTCCGTGAGCTGCAGTGGCTACCAATTGGTCTTCGAACACAATTCAAAGTGTTGGTTATGACCTATATGGCAATGGGCCAGGATACTTGCGGGACCGTCTTCTGTCTCATGAATCCCAGCGACCGGTTAGGGCACATAGGGTTGGCCTCCTACGGGTCCCGTCTGTTAGACAATGCCATCTGGCGGGGCCTAGGGCTAGGGCCTTCTCCATTGCTGCCCCAGCCCTCTGGAACCAGCTTTCCTCAGAGGTTCGTACTGCTTCCTCCCTCCTAGCTTTCCAGAAACTGTTGAAGACACATTTATGCAGACAGGTTTGGGACGTGTGAGCTGCACTCTGCCCCTGGGCCTTTGACTGTGATTGTGTGTTGTATGAGTGTGATAAATTATCTAGTTTTTATATAGTATTGTAATTAGTAATTTTAATTGATTCTATGTTTATGTTTTTACTTGTATTGTTGTTGTGAGCCACCCTGGATCTTAGGAGAAGGGCGGCATATACGTTTAAACAAACAAACAAACAAACAAACAAACAAACAAACAAACAAACAAACAAATAAATAGAAGGCCAGATCCTGAAATTGAAACTCAAATACTTTGGCCATCTAATGAGAAGGAAGGACTCACTGGAGAAGGGCCTAATGCTGGGAAAGATTGAGGGCAATAGAAGAAGGGGACGACAGAGAATGAGGTGGCTGGATGGAGTCACTGAAGCAGTAGGCGTGAGCTTAAATGGACTCTAGAAGATGATAGAGGACAGGAAGGCCTGGAGGAACGTTGTCCATGGGGTCACAATGGGTTGGACATGACTTCACAATTAACAACAACAACAATTATAGTTCAATCAATCAATACATTTGTCAATATAATTTTATTTATACATATCCAAGTCCTGTTTTTAAGTTTTACCTAATTTCAATTACAGTGTTCCAATTAGCCTTTAATAACCATAATATTTAGGCTTCAGGTAACCCAAATTTTCCTTATTTCATTACAAAATAGTTATCATATCTAAAATACACATATTATTCAGTTAATTACATTCTTACTTTATTTCACAAGTAGATTCTATTTCTCATCCTAATACCTCATCATTTACTAATAAAATATCTTTTATTGTCACAAACCAACTTCCGTATTACAATTCAAAACTATACTCTAATGGCTAATTTTCATTTCTCATATAAATCTAAGTCCTAAATATTAAATCAGTCAATATCTTTAAAGATCTCCTTAGCCTATTAAGTAAGATTTCAAGCTCTTCCGTTATCAGTCAACAAAAAAGAGAAAAAAAGAAAGAGAAAGAAACTCTAATTGTTTAAGTCTAACTCTAGCTTTCTTTTTGTGCCAAGCAGGCTTCCATACCAGTGCCTTTAAATCTGCAGATGGATCTCCCTTCATTCCTACACATGTTGCTTTTTGAGTTGCAGGTTCTTTAATTGAAATCAAGGTTTGACTTTCAAAGTTCCATGTAAATTGTACTTGTTGTGTAGAATCCTCTTTGATATTAATTTGTTCCTCTTCTATTGTTTTTTGGATTGTAAGTTCATCAGTTGAAATCTGGGCTTCAATTTGTAATTTTAGGGTGACATCTTTGTCTTTCACTCTGGAATTCATTAGCTCAGTGGTTTCAAGGATTTTTTCAAGTATGAGTTTATAGTTAAGTTGTGGATAAAATTCTTCCATTTCTGTGGTGATTGGAGATAGTCCTTTAGTGTAGGGCTTTTCAACCAGTGGTACCACCTATGGTACATTGGCACGTGGCAGGTGGTACATGACCATCCTAGAAAAGTGGTAGCGGGGAGGGGAATGAGCTGAACTGGTGGCAGCACTGCACAAGCCTGAGCAAGAGATGGCTGGAGCTGCAGGGCTGTCAGGGCTCAGCGGAAGTGCCAGGATCAGTGCACTTTCCAGCTGATCCACACTTTGGGGCTGTCAGGGCTCAGTGGAAGCACCAGGATCAGTGCCAGGCTTTAGCTGGAGCTCAGCACTGATCCTGGTGCTTCTGCTGAGCCCTGAAGAAGCACCCATCAGCTGGAATGTTGCAGCATCTCCAGGGTCTTGTGATTTACATTCAGATACTTGGCAACTGATTCATATTTATGACAGTCACAGTGTCCCAGGGTCATGTGAAGTGACCAAAACCTGCTGCAACCACCCAGCAGATGGGGGGAATAAAAACCAAACACCTACCCCACCCCTGCTGCCAATCCTCAACAGAAATGTTCACAACAATGAAAATCTCTGACAGGAGGAAGAACGCCGCCAGGTGGGCAGGCATCTTGCTCAGCTGTGGCTTGGGGGGCACTTTTTTCATTGCCATTGTAACTTCAAACAGTCACTAAGCAAACTGTTGGAAGTCGAGGACTACCTGTACTTTATTACCTTTTTCCTTTTGTTTTTTGATCATCAAGTTTTTGACACCTTGCTGGTGGTACTCAGATGTTGCCATACCTTAAAAGTGGTACAATGGGTGAAAAGGTTAAAAAGCCCTGCTTTAGTGGAACCTATGTTTAATAAAAGTCAGCAGATGTCCACCTCAACTATTTCTAGAAGTTGTTTTCACTACCCAGTTGTTTCAAATTCTTATCTTTTTTAGATAGTACGAAGGACAAATCTAAGGAGTAAGCAGGCCTCACAGTCAAAGAAATTCACTTGCTGTATGAGGGTTCATCATAAGATGTCCCCGATAGTATATAAAATCTTTTTCCAGTCACAAGTTAGGCTTTTATCCAGTTTAAAAAATTGTTTTCTAACTTAACAAATAGATAAGGTAATAGGTCCCTGTAACAATAGGAAGTTTTGGGGACCCCAAATATCAAAAAATATAAGTCCAGTTATTTAGTTGTTTAGATTAGTTGTTCTTTTCTTTTCAAAGCTTTATTTTTCCAAGGTAGGCAGATGCCACTATGTTAAAAGCAGGGAAGAAATTTCAGAAGGATTTACAGAAGGTAGTTGGGATAGAAGAAAGGTAAGGTAGGGTCTCACCCAATTCCTTCGCGGTGCTTTCGTTGTGCTTGGTGGTGATTTTGGCTTTTGGCTGGTACGGCTTAGTGATTGGCCATGTTGATGGCCGATCTTTTCTCCGTTGGTCCAAAGGAGCTGCCTCGGATCAAACGGAAGGGCTGCTGCCCTTCCGTGATCTATCAAGGGTTATCCTCACGGTTGTTGCCCAACTAAGGGAAATCAGGCAGCAGAGAGAGCACTCCCCTCACTTGTCCACTAGTGCTGTGATCTGGAAGCGGAAGCCCACTGCTTTTTAATATAAAAGCCGAATAGGCACTAAGGACCCTGGAAAAGGGGGGCATAATCAGAAGGTAAAGGTCTTAAAACTATAGCTTTAGCAGGTTTATTGTTAAAAACAGGAGTAGCAGCAAAAGTCATTCCAGATATAGTGGATCTAACAACTCTTTGAATAAGTGGAATAAGGCATGGTAAGCACAACAACCCTCCTAAGGCCAAAACCACAATAAACAGGATTCTTTTCAAATTATCAAACATACCCGCAAACCATCCTCCAACATCTAGTGCTCCTGTCCATGTCTGGACAGGGACGTGAGCCAACTTGCGCATTCTGTCTGTGATTTCTGCAATGACCTTGCCACTGTCATCAATATGGAGACAACAATTGCTAAGGTTGAATTTTCCACAGACCCCACCTTCCCTAGCCAATAGGTGATCAAGAGCTAATCTATTTTGATATACAGCAGTTCGGAGTTGACTATCAGTTCTTGCCAATGCCAAAAGGGCAGAGCTGGTTTCATTCTTGATGATTTCCAAAACTGCTTGTAGTCTAATTATCCTGTTAAACATATACATAGGCATCCAGTATTCCCACATTCCATCCGGCACCCATGTCACAGGACCATATACCTGGATTATCCACTCTGGTGGCCATTCATCGTCTTTCCAATTTCCTATCTGAGTCTTTGAGACATCCCTTGTCTTTCTATCTGCAGGATCTCCAATGTCAACATACACAGGAACACCCAACCATTCACCTTGAGAGATGGGCAAAAGGAAAAAACTAGGCTTCACATGCTCCAGCCCAGACTTTGGGAAGTTCAGCATAGGCTGAATTTCCACAAATCCAATAAAGATTATCAGGAGCGAGTCAAGGAATAAAAGCATCTTGTTTTTTGGACCATAAACGTTTTAATGGGCCGTCCGGGAATGAGGTAGATGGTTCAGTCTCATTTCCCTGCCAAGTACAGTTGGTTGAAGTACTATTGCAGAACCAACCTCCCTCACAGAGAGTTTCTCCAACAAATTCTTTATATGTAATGTTGGACTGTGATCTAATAATGCAATTCTGGACCACAATGACGGAACTGAGGGCACATTTGGTTGGACGGTCCTTATCTTTCCAAGTCAAAGTGAAATGAGAAGTAATGTTGTCCAATTGAATCTCTCGAGCTTCCCATGGCCATTGTTCTCTCCACAAAAAAAACAGTTTTTAATCTCTAGTGAAGAAGGAACACACTCAGCTAAATTAAAAAACAAATTTTGGGTAACCTGTGGTATTTCAATTGGTGTGGTAAATTCATGCCAAAATTCAGAATGAACCTGAAATTGTTCAGGTTTACTATGACACAAAGTGATCTGAATAATTATCTGTCCATGAGGGTCTTGTCCTGTCCCATCAATACCTATAACATAAGACTCTGTGCAAGGGGATGCGTTTGAAAAGTGGAAACATATAGGGGTGCAGGAACCATGCTGACAGGAGGTAGAGGCTTCTCCTTCAGTCCTGGTAAACCAAGAGTCTCCTCCTTTGCCCGGACCATCACTTGGAGAATTAAAGGCAATGTACCAATGAACATATCCTGAAGGGGGAACACCATATCCAGAAGACTTGGAAACCAGTTTCTGGTATAGGTATTTTCCTTGTACTTCTTTCCCATGAAAGATCTCCACACAAGACTCCCAGGGTCCGGGATGGACCCTGGCCCCGCCATATGGCTTCACAAGCATCAAAACAGACTGATACCTTATGCGACATTGACCAGTTTGAGGCAACAGGTTGAGTGAGGAGGGGTGTTTATCTGAACCTCCCACATAAGGGTAAACCTTGACACTAGAT
This sequence comes from Bothrops alternatus, assembly GCA_034064705.1. Classification (NCBI taxonomy): domain Eukaryota; kingdom Metazoa; phylum Chordata; class Lepidosauria; order Squamata; family Viperidae; genus Bothrops; species Bothrops alternatus. Next base: position 662,186 of record JARGCV010000352.1, on the reverse strand, counting down.
GTTACCTACATGTGGGTTGAAGCAGGTTATTTTGTGAGCTTCTGTGCACATGGAATAAGAATTATTTCCATGCCTACATTGGGAAACATTCCCCCTACAGTCATAAAAGGAATGATAGACCATTGTTTGGGTGGTCTTTTCCATAGTATAGGTGGTTTTAACACAAGGGGTACAGTGTGATGTTCCCTGATGAACGGGGAAACATTCCTTGGTTTCCTATCAAGGAGTTGGCTGGGGATTTTAGGGTCAAAACAAATAATTGTTCCAGACATTTTACACTGGTGATAAGTGAAACCATTATGTTTGCATGGTGTAATCGTCTTCTGGGGAGAGTGATGTCAAGATAATGGAGTAGGGTCAGAGTGACATTTTCACCAAACCGGGTGGTCATAATACATGGGGAACAGGAGCAATGCACATCATTAGTCACATTCTGGCTGGAACCAGTGACTAGGATACAAACAAGTCCAATCACCAAATTCACAACCAAGGAGAGTGTCCCATTCTTCTTCTTCAGGATCACTGTCACCAGTATACCACTCTTCAATGGGTACAGGCAAATACTTCAGAATTTTAGATCAGTAGAAAATTGCAGGAAGGTACATCTGAAGGGAGTCTGGATAACCACAGTTTCAAACCCTCTAACTGTTGACTTTGCCACTGGACATTGAGAGCTGGAACCTTCTTTATATGGGTACAGTAAATCCACACCTTTATGCCAGGAACCTTCACAGTCGTTGGAGTGCTGAGCAGCACCTGGACTGGTTCTGACCACTTGGCAGCAATGCTTGAAGGGTTGAGTTCTTTCACACGGATCCATTCTCCAGGTTCCACAATGGGAGGCAAGTCAGGGATCACTGGAAGGGCAGCTTTGACCTGTTGGGAGATAGAAGACAACACCTGCGACAGTTTCTGCAAATACAAAGAAACATTCTCCTCCCCTTCATCCACCCCCATAACATATTTAGAAACAAAAGGTCTACCATACATCATTTCAAAAGGTGACAATTGGAGCTTTCCCTTAGGAATTGCTCTTTACACAAGTCAGGGCAATGGGCAAAATCTTGGGCCAAGTCAAGGAAGTTTCCTGGCACAACTTTGCTATTTGACCTTTCAAAGTCCTAGTCATGTGTTCCACTTGAGCCGATGCCTGGGGCGTGTAAGATGAGTGAAAGTGGCAGTCAATATGCAAAAGTTTGCACACTCTCTGAACCACTTGAGAGCCAAAATGGCAGCCATTGTTAGACTTAATGGATTTAGGAAGTCTGAACCATGGTATGATCTGATCAACAATAGTCTGGGATATTTCACAAGCCTTTTGGGTGGTAGTAGGTATAGCTTCTGGCCATCCGGTGAACATGTCCACAAAAACTAAAAGATTCTTCTTGGCCCCATTCCATGGCATTTCTGTAAAATCTACTTGCCATGCTTCTCCAGGATATTTAGCAAGATGAAGGGCCCCCTTTCGTAGAGGTTTCCCTCCTGTAGGGTTATTTCATTGTCAAATCTCACATTGGGAAGAAGCTTGCTGAGCCAGAGCTCGCAGGTTGTGATTGCAATAACTCTGTTGGAGCCAAAACTGAAGCTTCTTGAAAAGCATCATGAGTTCGCTGTACAATTTTCCACACGAGGGCAGTAGGTAGCTGGATTTTATCCTCAACTGCCCACCAACCATTAATCCATTTCCCTCTTCTCTCAGCTGATCTCTCTGATCATATATGGGAGGGAAAGTATAATCCTCTACTGGTACCAGAGACAAGTCTTGGCATTGGTTACAACTAGCTGATAGGCTGCCTGCCGAGCCCAATAGACCGTAGCTCGGTTGCCCTTAGTTACAAAGCCCTCATCCACTTGATGTCCTTTACAGTGGATAATAACACTGGATTGGCAGTTGGGTTGCAACCATGAGCTCCTCCAAAAGAGCCTTCATTTTTAAGGACTTCACATCAGCACCTGTATAACCCCTCTCCTTCCATAAAGCAGCATGGGTGTGCGCGGCCAAAAAGGCATATTGGCTGTCAGTGTGTCTTGCCCTGGCCCAACACACAAGCAGCGATCAAAGCTTTTAATTCAGCAGCTTGAGCTGAAAATGAGGCAGGAATGGCAGCAAGAGCAACAGGTCGCTCATCAGTGACTATAGCATAACCAGAGTATTGGACCCCATCTTCCACAAAAGAGGAGCCATCAGTCCAATATGACACTTCTGGGTTTCCAAGGGGTTCCATTCTTAAATCAGCTCTAGCACCCATGATTGTAAAACTTCTAAGCAGTCATGGGGTTCTGCATTTTCTTCCGGAACAGGCAACAATGTAGCTGGGTTGTGGGTGTTACATTGGCAAAGTTGAACATTTTCCTGTTCTATGATCTGGCTCACATACCATCCAACCTGGGCAGAGGTGGCCCATGCTGGCAATATTTGCTCCAATAATACTTGAACCGTATGGGGGTGTAAACCCTCAGAGGAGCTCCCAATATGATTTTCTGACTTTCAGTAACCAGCTCAGCTACAGCCGCTATTGCTCTGAGACAATCAGGCCATCCTTTCACCACAGCATCCATGGTTTTGGACAAGTAGCCCATAGGTAATTTGTCAGGGCCTACTTGTTGTATCAGAACCCGTAGGGCACATCCACCCTGTTCTTTGCAATACAGTTGAAAACCTTGAGACTGACCTGGAAACACCAAACTAGTAGACTTAATTAAGGCCTCCTTCAATTGTCGCCATGCCTGGATATGCTCACGAGTCCATTCCCATGCCACATCTTGTTGTGTTAGGGCATAAAGTGGTTTAGCAATCAGGGAATACATCAGGATCCACAGTCTGCATAGCCTGTGATCCCTAAAAAGGTTCTAAGTTGTTTAACATTGGTAGGTAAAGGCAGAGCAGAGATGGCTTGAATTCTACTGGCATGAAGGCAATGGTGTCCTTCTTTTAAAACATATCCCAAATATTGAACTTGGGGAGGACCCACTGGATCTTTTGCTTAGAGACCTTATATCCTTGTTCAGCCAAAAAGTTCAACAAATCAACTGACCCTTGTAGTAAAAAGTCCTTATCTTCTGCAGCAAGCAATAAATCATCCACATACTGTAACAACGTACACCAGGGGGCAGAAAAGGCCTCCAAATCTCCAGCCAAAGCAGAAGCAAAAGCAGTAGGACTGTTCTTGTAGCCCCGGGGGAGCTTTGTCCATGTCAATTGTCCCTTTACTCCCGTCTCTGGATCCTCCCACTCAAATGCAAAGTAGTCTTGACACCCAGGGGCCAAAGGAATAAGAAGAAAGCATCCTTCAAGTCAATTATAGTATACCATCATTGTTTTTGGCTGAGAGTGGTGAGTAAAGTATAAGGATTTGCCACTACAGGATGCAAGCCTTGGATTCGAGAATTGGCTTGTCTTAAGTCGTGAACCATTCTCCAATACCCATGAGGCTCGGGAACTGGGAGGATTGGAGTGGACCAGAAAGACTGAGTGGCTCATAAAATCCTATTCTTTAAAAAGGCTTGGATGAACCCCTGGATACCAATCTGGGGCTCCCCTTTTATTGCATACTGCCGTAAGGAAACAGGTTGGGCCCCTGGGTGAAGATGGGCTCAGTGAGAGACAGCATAACGAGCAAATCCTGGGATTCCATGAGACAAAACTTCGGGGGAAATGGAATCTGGAAAAGAGGCAGGAGATGCACTAGCATCCAGGTAACAAATATAAGCATGCAAGGCTGGAAAGTTCAAACAAATACCCTGGGGTTGACAAGTGATGGTTGCTCCCAATTTCCCCAGCAAATCTCTGCCCAGCAAATTAATAGGGCACTGGGGTAAAATGAGAAATGAGTGTTGAACTTTGGGCCCTTGGCTTGGAGTCATACACAAAGGGGTGGTGCAGGGAACCATTTCAGTTTGCCCACTGACACCAACAATAGGAATAGTCTGAGAACTCAAACAGTCTTTAGGGGCATGCTGCAAGACACTGTAAGTTGCCCCAGTATCTACAAGAAAATCTTCCTTCCTTCCCCCTATCTGCAACTCCAAGAGAAGTTTGGGGGGGGAAACAAGACCTCTGGAGCCACATCAGTATTGGGAGGGATAGCTGTCATTTGCATACATCTGTATTTGAGGAGTGAATGGTTCAGCCTGTGGTGACAACTGGGATGGGGGAGGTCCCCTGCTATTGGATGGAAATCCTCTCTGTCCCCTCCAGGGCAATTGGCCTCATCCCTGTCCACGGCCCCAATTCTTTGGACATACACTTTTCCAGTGGCCCCGTTCTTTGCAAAGGGCACGCTGGTCTCACTGGAGAGTAAGAGCCTGGCGAGGCTGGAGAGTAACGGGCAAAAGTTGGGCATGCTGCCTCATTTTGTCTTCCTCCTTCCCCTCTGCAGCCTCCTCCCTCTGGTCATAAATTCTAAAAGCAGTTTGTATTAAGAGTTCAAATGTTTGAGCACTGGGTGAAACAAGTTTTTGAAATTTGCACTGAATATGGGGGGGGTGCTTTGTGCAACAAAAGCCATTTTTAAAAGTGATTCACTGGCCGGGCTATCAGGATTAATGTCTGTATAATAACAAAATCCATCTTTTAACCAGTTGATAAAATCAGTAGGCCTCTCTTGTGCTGTCTGGAGAATCTGATTTACCCTATAGTAATTAACAGTCTTGGGAACCCCAGTTCTAATGCCATGGAGAATGGCTTTGTGAAAATTCAGTAAGGCACCATATCCCCCAGCAGTATTAACATCACATCCAAAACTTGGAATAAAAACAACTGCAAGTGCCGGCCACTGTTCAATGTCTCTTTGGACCTCATTGGTGGTGCCCTTCCATCCCTTAGTATATTCCTCCAAGGCTTTTTTCAAAACCTGGTGTTTATCCTCAGCCCCCAACAATCTAGATAACAAAATGTCTATATCAGGGACCGTTGGCTTATGGGTGGCAAAAATCCTTTGAAATAAATCAACGTACTGCTGGTGGGATTCTCTAAATCAGGGCTTTTCAACCTTTTCACCCATTGTACCACTTTTAGGATATGCCAAGCATCTGAATGTAAATCACAAGACCCTGGAGATGCTGCAACATTCCAGGTGATCGGCACTTCTTCTGGGCTCAGCAGAAGCACCAGGATCAGCTCCGAGCTCCAGCTGGAGCCTGGCACTGATCCTGGCGCTTCCACTGAGCCCTGACAGCCCTGTAGCTCCAGCCATCTCTTGCTCAGGCTTGTGCAGTGCTGCCACCAGTTCAGCTCATCCCCCTCCCCTGCTACCACTTTTCTAGGATGGTTGCGTATCACCTGCCAGGTGCCAATGTACCACAGGTGGAACTCATACCACTGGTTGAAAAGCCCTGCTCTAAATGGTGGCAAGTTAGCTTTCCAATTAAAAAGGTCACTGGTGGTGAATGAGGTATGAACCAGGACCATTTTTCCATTCACTGCTGGCACCTGTTGCAGCAGGCATCTTTTCTTCTCCTCCAAGTGATTTTATGTAGCGTAGACTTTGCCCTGTCTCATGTGAGAAGGGCTTTGAATCTGCGCAGTAGAGGATGATCCTTCATCAGGATCTTCGTCCTCAGACATGGAAGCAAGGGGGGCTGCGGGGGAAACAGCAGCCAAACTCAGGGGGTGGAGCTTTGGTTGCAGCAGGAGCAGTCGAGATCATGTAAGGCGGTAGGCAATCTTCAGGTTCAGGGCAAGTTTGAATTGCTTTCTTTTATTTCTGGGCAGACCGGACAGACCAAATTCAAAACCTCTGGAGGGACTAACAGGCTACATTGTTTTAAAATGTCCTGTTGGATACTCAAATTAAAGAAAAAGCCTGCATATAATTCTTCATCCGTCTGCCCTTGTATAACAAGAATATCTATAAGCTTATTAATAATATCCAAGTTCACAGACCTTTCCCTTGCCCAAGGTTATTGCCCAGGGCCCATAAAATAAGTTGGCCATACATCAACACAAAGCACCACCAGATGCTATCTGACAGGGTTTAACTTAATAGCCACTTAAGATTTCAAAACATCCCAATTTTCCAAAACACATTTTGATTTAATTTGTTTCTTTAAATTACTCTGATGATTTTCCTTTTTTTCCCCAAGATTTTTCTTGGCTTCCTCCCTTTTCAATTAATTAATTTTTATTTTTTTGTTTGTTTGGAGGACTAGTCGGGGAAGATCAGCCCCCTATCTTATTCCAAAATTACCAAAACTTCTGCGAAAAAAAATACATTTCAATTTAATTACTTTCTTTAAATTAATCCATCCTGTATTAGAAGAGTTTCTCACCTACCTCTTTGCTTATATTTATTTATTATTATGTTTTTTAATTCTTTCCTTTAGAAAGCTAGTTGAAGAGATCAACCTCCTGCCTTATTCCAGGATTATCAAAACTTTTCTACTCACCAAGACGCCTGTTGCAATTTCTTCTGTTAGTGGAGAAGCATGAAACCTTGTTGAATTTGGGCATTCGAGTTCCTCAGACACAGATCCTACTGCCAACGATGAAGCACAGGAGTCTTCCAGGCTAAACGCCTAGGAGTGCTCTAAGACTCACAATTCAGGCACTGTCAGTTTCGTTCTGCCAAGAATGGAAAACTTGCCGGGACCTTAACATGAGTCTCCGGATATGGGGGAGAGCCTTTGTGGCTTCCACCACGTTCAGGGTGCCAGGTTGTAGGGTTTTCCACTTAGCCTCACAATTGTCCCAGTGCTACTCAAGAATTTAAAAGAGCCAAAAGAAACTCCTGAACTGAGGCTTCAGCAAAGAATTACAACTTTATTTTGATCAAAACAGAGAGGGATTACCTCATCCCTCTTTGTGGCTGGTAGAAGGATGAAGGCAACAACCAGGAAAGATGTCTTCCACTTTTTATACCTTTTCAGAACAAAAAGATCAGGTCTCTGTATCAGGAGCAAGGTAGCACAGAAAAACAATTCCAAGATGATGACTCATACACAGCAATCCAGGCTCCATCTGTAACTCTTTTTCCACCTCCCCTTACGGTGCTCTTTTCATGTAAGCAATTTCCTGTATGTTTAACATGAGACTTTTACTTTTCCAATATATATAAATATCTGCTCAGGCAATTGGCTACAAAATAATGATTACAAAATAACAAAACAATGATTACGTAGTAACACTACAAGTATCAATATAAAATGGTTACTATGTATATATAATAGCTGCTAGTGTCAAGCTTAAACATACTAAAACCATAAAAACAATAAAATCCCATATATATATATATAAATTTTTTTTGGATTGCTAACAAAGAATTAAGGGAGACTGGAATAGCTATTTTGAGCTAATTAGCTCTCATCAGCCAGACATACCCTTCTGAGATTAGAACCTGGGCTGCTTGCACGTTGGGCAGCTATGTTGACCTCTAAGCCAAAGGCTCTTTCTCACTTTGTCAGCAGTGTGAGGGAGGGAAGAGACAGGGGAGGAGAATTACCTTGAGTGTTTTTTTGATACACCCTGTCAGCCCAAATATGGGAGAAAGAAATCTTTTGCCTGTATCAGCTCAATCTAGAGCCAACCACAGGCAGCAGTTGCTACTGTGACATCATTTATATTTTTAATTTTTTTGGATTGCTAACAAAGAATTAAGGGAGACTGGAATAGCTATTTCAAGCTAATTAGCTCTCATCAGCCAGTCATACCCTTCTGAGATTCGAACCTGGGCTGCTTGCATGTTAGGCAGCTGTGTTGACCTCTAAGCCACAGGCTCTTTCTCACTTTGTCAGCTGTGTGAGGGAGGGAAGAGATACACACACACACACACACACACACACACATACATACACACACGTGTGTGTGTGTACGTGTGTATGTATAGATTGCATTTAACTAATTTGCTTCTAAATTCTAGGGCCACCAACATTAATGCCCCTAAAATTATTATCTGAACTCTATCACAATCAAAAGATAAATTAAAATGCACATAGATACTTCTGGTTGGACCTGCAACTAAAACATGCATGAACATGTAATTTGTCTATAATATATTATTCAACAAACATACTTCCAGATTTACCATTTTCAGCTTTGAGCCTAGGAATAAATGAGTCATTTAAAAAAAACATGCCCTTTCTGGAATTGATGGTTAGAACTATCAAAAAAGACATGCAGATAGAAAAAAAATGTATTCTCACCCATACAAATGGTTATTCATTGCAAAGAGGCAGGATTGTGTTATTTCAGAGAATTTGAAAACAAAATAATTGTCTAATTATGCTATAACTTTGAGGACTGTATAAGCAGGAAATTTTATTATACCTGTTTTTTCTATCACTTTAATCCATTTTTAAAAGAGGAATAGTCTCAATTTTTAATATAATTCTGAGTGCCTATCTATATTGGTTTAATGGTTAAGCCATAAGTCTAATCGTGTGAAAGAAGAAGTGCTTTCTGACAATTGATAAAGATCTGACTGAATTCAGCCTTCCGGTTCTGAATCACGGCGCCAGCGGATGTGCGTAGACATTGCTTTCCCAGCCATCCGGTTTCCCTTCTTTGGGAGACTCTGGAAAGGGTTGAAAGTTGCCCTGGAGGGGCGACTACCATTGGGGAGGACCCTCGCTAGATCGCAGAGGGGCGGAAGCCCCTCCATTTGATCCGAGGCAGCTCCTTAAGACCGAAGAAGAAAAGAGCATCCATTAACATGGCCGCTCATTAAGCTGCACCAGCCAAAACCCAAATTTACATCTAAGCACAATGAAGCATCGTGGAGGATTTGGGTGAGATCCTTCCTTTCCTCTTTGTTATCTTAATTTTTTTTATTTTATTTATTAAATTTTTATACCGCCCCTCTCCCGTAGGACTCGGGGCGGTTCACAACAGAATAAAAACATAAAAACAATAAATATTTAAAAATAATTAAATTAATATTAATACAAGGCTGTTGCTAAAAACCTGTTAAAAAACCCAATTCTAAAACCCAAACAGCCTTGTTTAAAAATTTTAAAACCTGAGGAGATCTAGGCCAGGCCGGCTTGATTGAAGAGATGAGTCTTCAGTTCTCTTCTGAAGGTGCGGAGATCATGACATCTCCGGAGTTCTGGGGGGAGCTCGTTCCACATCGTCGGTGACCCCACAGAAAAGGCTCTCCCCCTGGGCGCCACCTGCCGACACTGCTTAGCCGATGGCACCCTGAGGAGGCCCTCTCTGTGGGAGCGAACTGGTCGATGGGAGGTATTTACTGGCAGAAGGCGGTCTTGTAAATAACTGGGTCCTATGCCATGGAGCGCTTTAAAAGTGGTAACCAGTACCTTGAAGTGCACCCGGAAAGCCACCGGCAACCAGTGCAGCTCGCGCAGGATAGGGGCCATTCGTACCCGCCAGGGTGCCCCCACTACCACCCGTGCGGCCGCATTCTGCGCCAGTTGAAGCCTCCGTGTGCACTTCAAGGGGAGCCCCATGTAGAGAGCATTACAATAGTCCAGTCTGGAAGTGACGAAGGCATGGGTGACCGTGCGTAGTGCGTCCTTATCTAGGAAGGGGCGCAACTGGCGTACCAGACGAATCTGGTAAAACATCCTCCCGGCCACGGCCGTCAGATGGTCCTCAAGGGACAGCCGTGAATCTAGGAGGACTCCCAAGTTGCGAACCCTTCCCGTGGGGGCCACTGACTCGCCCCCAATAGACAGCGATGGAGTCAGCTGGTTGTACCGGGACAACGGTAACCACAGCCACTCGGTCTTGGAGGGGTTGAGCTTGAGATCGTTCTTCCCCATCCAGATCCGCACGGCCTCCAGGCACTGGGTCAGCACGTCAAGAGCTTCATTTGGGTGGTTCGGGGTGGAAATGTACAGCTGAGTATCATCAGTGTACTGATGGAATTCCACCCCAAAACCTCGGATGATCTCACCCAGCGGCTTCACATAAATGTTGAACAACAAGGGCGAGAGGACCGACCCCTGAGGTACCCCACAATCAAGGGGCCTCGGGGTCGCCCTCTGACCCCCTGTCAACACAAACTGCGTCCGGCCAGAGAGGAAGGAAGAGAACCACCGAAACACGGTGCCCCCTATACCCAGCCCCGCCAGCCGGCGCAGCATGATACCATGGTCGATGGTATCAAAAGCCGCTGAGAGGTCCAATAGCACCAGGATAGAGGAGCAACCTCTGTCCCGGGCCCACCAGAGATCATCCACCAATGCGACCAAAGCTGTTTACCTTCCTGTGAAAGCCTTTTCAAACCTCTCCCCTGCTTTCAATGCAGCAGTATTTCTATACGTGGGAATTTAAACGTTGAAGGAAAGAAAAGAATAAGTAATTTTAAGAACTAAATAACTGGGTTTTTCATTTTCAGATACCTTTGGGATTTTTAAAGATCTAATTACTGAGACTTATTATTTCTCTAACCATTTATTTTGGAAAATATCCTCTTTTTTCGGCTTTTTAAAAAATCAAATAAAAGACTAACTGGCGTCTGGGAAAAAATTGTGATCGAAGGGGGACATCTTATGGCAAAAACTGGCACAGCAATTGAATTTTTTTTCTTCTCTCTCTTTTTTTCAATTGTGAGGCCTGTTGACTCTCTTGATTTGCCCGTCATACTATCAAAAAATATAAGATTTGGAAACAGCTGGGTGGTGAAAACAGCTTTAGAAAGCGTGGAGGTGGACATTGGCTGATCTTTACTAAACATAGCCTCCACCAAAAGACTATCACTAATCACCATGGAAACGTAGGGAATCTACCCACAACTTAATTATAAACTTATACTTCAAAAAATCCTTGAAGCGACCGAGCTACTAAAATCCCCAGTGAAAGCCGAAGATGTTTTCACCAAACTACAGATTGAACCCCAGACCCCAACTGTTCAATTTAGAAGCCAAAAAATAATAGAAGAAGAACAATTTAACATCAAAGAGGATTCTACTCAACAGCATGTACAACTTACGGAGAACTTTGGCAAACAGATACTGATGCCAATTAAAACACCTGTAATTCCAAAAGCGGCAGGAACTGATCTACAGACATATCATATTGAGAACTTAGACAACTTGGATGACCAAACAACAATTACAACATCGGATATGACTCTTTGCTTCACTCAGAAAGAAGAGGAAGACCAGACTAAATTGATGACAGGGCAACAACCTAATAATTACAAAGAGGCCAGTTTCATTGAAAAACTGATAACTGGATGTTCTCCCTTGATTCAAAAAATATGTGTGGGAATCAAGGGAGATACACTGGAGGATTTAAGGGCATTAGTTTGGAAGCCTGCTTGGCATAAAAAGAAAGCCAGAGTTAGATTTAAAAATGGGATTTAAAAATTCATTTGAGGGTTAAGCAGCTTTTCTTTTAAAGATTTTGACTGATCTTAGAGATATTGACTGATTTAATATTTAGGATTCAGATTTATAATGGAAATTAAAATAATTTGTTAGATTATAGTCTTAATGGTTATAGGGAAATGGATTTGTGACAATGAAAGATATGTTATTAGTATATGAGGAGTTGTTAGGATGAGAAATAGAATATATTGGTTGTTGGAATATTCATGAGCAGGAAGAGTCATGTGGTAACTCAGTCAGCCAATGTGAAGAAAGTGCTACTGAGTCTGTGCAAAAGGGTATTGAGTTAGAAGCTGGATTTTTCCAGTCTCAGGGTTTGTCTCTGTATCTCTCTGTAAGAAGTCTTCATTAAGCTATGTTGCTGTAAAGAAGAATGTATAGTATTGTAAATATTTTGATATAAATATAAAGAAGTTATTTTGAATCAGCTAAATGCAGTCAATTGTGAGAGCTTCTGATTTATTTTTTCACCAACAGAGAAATTACAATTCTCTAACAGATTGTGGGCCCAGAGCTTACTAAGGACTGCATTGTAATTTAAAGCTGGAAGAAATTGCCTGTGTTTAGAAAGTATAAGAACAAGGCAGAATTAGCAGAATGGCTGCAATGGAATTTAAGGAAATCTCTGTGCCTCTTTTGAGCCAGAAAAATTATATTGTGTGGGCTGTAAGACAGAGGTGCTACAACAATTCAAACAGTGGGTAAGTTTTGTAGAGAGAAGGTACAGACAACAAGTTTGTCAGTTACAAACTGACAGAGGTACTGAATTTATATCAACTAAATTCCAACAATGGTTGGGGCAGTTGGGGAGAAGACACAGACGTACAAATCCTTACACAGCAGCAGAGAACGGTGTAGCTGAAAGAAGGAATGGTGTTTTGCAAACAATGAAAGATTCATTATTAGAGGATTCTGGTATGAGCAGGTCATATTGGGGAGAAGCCATATTGACTGCCAATTATATAGTTAGCAGGCTGTGAAGTTCCTCATTAATAATACTCCATATGCCATTCTATATGGGAGAAAGCCATCACTGGCACATTTGAGAATTTTTGGAAGTACTGCATGGGTACATATTCCGAAAGCAATCAGAAGAAACAGACAGCAAAAGGCAAGAAAGCTCAGGTTTGTGGGCTATGAGCCAGGGTCAAAAGGATATCGCTTTAGTGATGGAAGTAAAAGAATTGTAATTTCAAGGTCTGCTAATTTTGCAGAACAAAATTGGGACAGAATTAATGCAAATTTTTGGGTATGTCTCACTTAATGACAGTGATCTATTTAATGACAATAACTCATCTAATGATAAAAAAATGATTATTGAAGATGTCAATGTTCAGGGAGGAGAGGCTGAACAAGACATGAAGTCAGATAGACTTGAGACACAGGAGCAGTTAATAACATGTAGGTCAGAGCGATGTAACAAAGGAATTCCGCCTGACAGGTATTCTGCCAGCAAGGTAAAGGTTTGCAATGTGTGGTATGAGCCAAGAAGTTATAAAGAGGTGTTGGCATTACCAAAAGCTGAACAAGAAATATGGAAAGAGGCCATGGATAAAGAGATGAAATCCATGGGAGACCATGAAGTATTTAAATCAGTGACTTTGCCACAGGGAACCAAAGCTGTGGGTTGTAAGTGGGTATATAAGAAAAAGGTATTGCCAAATAATGATATACAGTATAAGGCCAGGTTAGTGGCACAAGGTTTTTCACAATTAAAGAATTTGGGAGAAATAAAAAATTCTCTCGGTGTAGAGATACAGAAAAATGAAAAAGGTGGTTATATTCTCAGTCAAAGGAGAAAAATTGAGCAGTTATTGGAGAAATATAATATGAAAGATTGCAATACTGCTTCCACACCCATGAGTACAGATTTTTATAATAGTTTAAGTGCGGACAAAGGTGAAACCTGTGATCAAGAGATATATCACTCAGCAATAGGGAATTTGTTATATCTATCACAGTGGTCCAGACCAGACATAGCTTGCGCAGTAAGCATTTTGGGTCGTTTTACTGCTGCACCTACAAAGTTACATTGGATGGGTGTAAAAAGGGTTCTCAGATATTTAAAGGGAACTATAAATTTGGGTCTTCAAATACAGATTACTGAGGAATTGAAGTTAAAGTGTTATGTCGATAGTGACTGTGCAAATGACATAAACACAAGGAAATCAAATTCTGGGATTATAATATTGTTTGGAGGGACTCTGATTAGATGGAAGTCCAGAAAACAAACAACTGTTGCTATTTCAACAGCGGAAGCAGAGTTTATTGCTTTATCTGAATTGTGCTCTGAAGTAACATGGTATGTACAGTTGTTGCAAGATTTAAATATTAATCTAAAAGAATCTGTAAAGATATTTGAAGACAATGCTGCCTGTCTAAAAATGGCAACTGGTGACAGGGTGAAGAACAGAAGTAAACATGTAGACATTAAGTATTGTAATGTCAGGGAAGCTGTAAAAGGAAAATTGATTAGTTTACATCATTGTTCTTCTGAGGATAATTTGGCAGATATGATGACTAAACCATTGGGTGGTGTTCACTATGGAGAATGTATTAAGTCAATAGGTCTGATGTCTCTTCCTGTCATGAAGGGAGGAGTGTTGGAATATTCATGAGCAGGAAGAGTTATGTGGTAACTCAGTCAGCCAATGTGAAGAAAGTGCTACTGAGTCTGTGCAAAAGGGTATTGAGTTAGAAGCTGAATTTTCAGTCTCAGGTTTGTCTCTGTATCTCTCTGTAAGAAGTCTTCATTAAGCTATGTTGCTGTAAAGAAGAATGTATGGTATTGTAAATATTTTGATATAAATATAAAGAAGTTATTTTGAATCAGCTAAATGCAGTCAACTGTGAGAGCTTCTGATTTATTTTTTCACCAACAGAGAAATTAAAATTCTCTAACATTGGTGAATAAAGAAAGAATTTAAATTTTGGAATAATATTTGTATTTTAGTCATGAGAATTAGTTTATAATGAAATGAGAGAAACTAAACCTATCCGAATTATAAATAGTGGTTATAAAAGGCTAAATTGGATTGAATAAAACCTAAAAACAGGACTTGGATATGTATAACTAAAATGTTATTGATAAATGTATAGATTGATTGAATTTTAGCTAGAAATGTACTAATATGAATGTGATATAATACCTAAGGGAAATAGAGAGGGAACCTTTATTGATGTAAACTGAGATACAGTATCTATGTATCACTCTGTTATTGGATTATTGATTACCCTATCACCATGCTGCTTCCTAATTACCTGGTTGTTAAAATTTGAAAAATTAATAAAAATTTTTTAAAAAAGAGATCTGACTGAATTCTCAGCATTCAACAAATTCTCAGGACCTTTTTGGAAAAGCAATTGGAAAACAAGTTGCAATTTGAAAGGTGCATTTTCTACATCAATGTTTTGAATTTGATGCTTGCGAATTCTGGGAGCAGTAAGCCAATATATCTGGAGGACACTGCTAATTACATTAACAGTACTGTATAGAATAGACCCAGCTGCACTGAAATAGGACAAGATATCTTAGGAACAACTAAGCTAATTAGTGGGAGAATGTATTCTTGTTATAAGCTTTACCTGGGCTTGGAAGTAAGATTTGGATTTGTTAGTTCTTTTTTTTCCAGTTTTTTTCAATGATTTTTCTATTATTACATTTGATTAGTGCTTAATAAACATCATGTTGTCTGGGTTAATTTGTTTGCTTAATAATACAAGTTAAATTCTTAGTCTTTACCCCTTTTTTAAAATTCACATATGTTGTTCTCTGTACATATACAATCCTTAAAAATTGATATATATTGTGCCTATCTATGCCTGGTGGTGACCACTTGACATATGACTATTCTTTTAAGAACCATTTGAAGTTATTACACTACTGAAAAAGTGACTTATGAGTAAACCAGACCTTACATGTACAATTGTCACTGTGACCCCATGGTCTGTGTGATTAAAATTTGGGCATTTGGCAGCCAGCATGCATTTACAATGGTTGTGGCATCCCAAGATCATGTAATTTGCAACTTTCTCAGGGGATTTCAACAAGCAAAGTCAATGGGGGAAGACAGATTCACTTAATGATAATAGTAAAAAAGATCATAAAATGGGGCATAGCTCACTTAATCACCATATTCCTAGGAATGAACTTCTGGTCCCAATGGTAGTTATAAAATGAGGATTAACCGTAATTGCTTACAGAGCTCACACCTTGAGAAGTCGAGAAAATATTCTACCTTATCACCTTATCTCTTTCATAAATTCAGAGTCAGCTGCTTAGAATAAGAATTAAGGCCTTGGTTCCACTTATATTTATTTTTTATTTTTATTTATTTTACGATTTTTATACCGCCCCCCTCCCGAAGGACTCGGGGCGGTGTACAGCTCAATTAAAAACGTCAACATACAAAAAGTAAAATTATTAAAAATAAATTAAATAATTTGGCCCAATCATTTAAAAACCCAATACACAATCTAAAAACTCAATCCCCTAAAAACAATTATGGCCTTGTTGGAACCGGAGCTACTATCCCAGGCCGGCTTGTCGGAATAAATATGTTTTTAATTCTCGACGGAAGGAACGCAATTCCGTCATCGTCCGGAGTTCGGGGGGGAGCTCGTTCGAAAGCGTTGGAGCTCCCACAGAGAATGCCCTCCCCCTGGGGGTTGCCAGCCGACATTGTCTGGCCGACGGCACCCTGGGGAGACCCACTCTGTGGGAGCGTACCGGACGGCGGGAGGTATTTGCTGGCAGAAGGCGGTCCTGTAAATATCCGGGTCCGATGCCATGGAGCGTTTTAAAGATGGTCACTAACACCTTGAAACGCACCTGGAAGGCCACTGTCAACCAGTGCAGCTCGCGCAGGAGCGATGTTACATGGGAGCACCATGACGCTCCGGTCACTACCCGCGCAGCTGCATACTGGGCCAGCTGAAGCCTCCGGGTGTACCTCAAGTGGAGCCCCATGTAGAGAGCATTACAGTAGTCCAGCCTGGAAGTGACAAAGGCATGAGTAACTGTGCATAGCGAGTCCTGGTCTAGGAAGGGACGCAACTGGCGTACCAGGCGAACCTGATAGAACATCCTCCCGGCCACGGCCGTCAAATGGTCCTCTAAAGACAGCCGTGAATCCAGGAGGACTCCCAAATTGCGAACCCTTTCCGCGGGGGCCACTGTTTCGCCCCCAACGGACAACGAAAGAATCAATTGACTAAACCGGGATGACGGTAGCCACAGCCACTCGGTCTTGGAAGGGTTGAGCTTGAGTCCATTCTTTCCCATCCAGACCCGCACGGCAAGAGCATCGTTGGGGTGGTTCGGCGTGGAAATGTTCAGCTGAGTATCATCAGCGTACAGATGGTACTCCACACCAAAACCACAGATGATCTCACCCAGCGGTTTTACATAAATGTTGAACAGTAGGGGCGAGAGGACCGATCCCTGAGGTACCCCACATACGAGGGGTCTCGGAGTCGACCTCTGGCCCCCTGTCAACACAGACTGCATCCGGCCGGAGAGGAAGGAGGAGAACCACCGCAAAACAGTGCCCCCTATACCTAACCCCTTCAACCGTTGCAGCATGATACCATGATCGATGGTATCAAAAGCTGCCGAGAGGTCCAATAGCACCAGAGCAGAGGAACAACCTTTGTCCCGGGCCCGCCAGAGGTCATCCACCAATGCGACCAATGCTGTTTCCGTGCTGTAACCAGGCCTGAAGCCTGACTGGTGTGGATCCAGGTATAACGATTCCTCCAGGTGTCGCGGGAACTGTCGGGCAACCACGCTCTCGACAACCTTCGCAAGAAAGCGAAGGTTGGAGACAGGACGATAATTTGATAAAACAGCTGGATCCAGGGTAGGCTTCTTAAGGAGGGGCCTCACTACTGCCTCTTTCAAGGCGGCAGGGAAGACACCCTCACTTAAAGAAGCATTCATAATTGCCTGGAACCAGCCTCGTACCACTTCCCGGGATGCCAACACCAGCCAGGAGGGGCACGGGTCCAATGAACAAGTGGTCGCCCTAAGTCCCCTGAGCAACCTGTCCACGTCCTCGGGAGTCACGGGGTCAAACTCAGCCCAGATAGCAGTCTCAAGACCAGACTCCGTCTCTCCCACCGGACATACCCAGTTGAAATCAAAGCCTTCCCGTATCTGAGCGATTTTATCATACAGATATTTTCCAAAATCCTCAGCTCTACCCTCTAAGGGGTCTCCTCTCACCTCCTGATGAAGGAGGGAGCGGGTCACCCTAAACAAGGAGGCTGGGTGGTTATCTGATGACGCGATAAGAGCAGTGAGGTAAGAACACTTCTCTGCTTTTATTGCCGCTAGGTAGGACCTAATATGGTCTCTTACTAGTGTTCGGTCAGATTCGGCACGGCTCGATCTCCAACTGCTCTCTAGGCATCTTTTCCGGCGTTTCATATCTCTCAGCCCCTCAGTAAACCAAGGGGCCGATCGAGACGTACGTCGAATCAGAGGCCGCAAAGGCACGACCCGATCTAGAGCACCGGCCGCAGCCCTATCCCAGGCTGCCGCCAACTCTTCGACTGAGTCATGTATCCGAACCTCAGGAATTGGCCCAAGCTCCATCTGGAACCGCTCGGGTTCCATCAGCCGCCTGGGGCGGTACCATCTCACTGGTTCTGCCTCCCTGCGGTGGGGTGCAGCGGTCAGAAAGTCCAAGCGAAGGAGAGAGTGGTCAGACCATGACAGGGGCTCAATAACTATATCCCCTATATTCTGACCACTCAGCCACTGTCCAGAGACAAAAACCAGGTCAAGCATGTTCCCCCCTGTATGTGTGGGGCCTTGAATTACCTGGGTCAGGTCCATGGCTGCCATGGAAGCCATGAACTCTAGAGCTCCCCCGGACGTCCCGCCCACAGATGGCAGGTTGAAGTCACCCATGACTATTAGCCTGGGAACCTCAACCGCCACTGCGGCGATAATGTCCAGGAGCTCGAGCAGGGCGGTTGACATGTGGCAGGGAGCCAGGTACGTAATCAACACCGCCCTCGGACCCCCAAGGTCCCACTTCACCAGGAGGGATTCACAGCCTGCTGTCTGAGGAACAGTGACCTCCCTCGGCCTGTAATATTCCCTAATCACGACCGCCACTCCCCCACCCCTGCCCTGTGCTCTCGGCCGATGGAATGCAAGGAAACCCGGTGGGCACATTTCCACCAGAGGGACATATAACATGTTGGTGAGTAACAATGATGTACTTAGGAACTGCTGTTATCAGAACCAAGTGAGTCCCTCTTTCTGAGCTTAGGTTCCACATTCCCACAAATAGAGTAATATTTCTTGCCTTATATTGTTTTTATAAGAATTTACAGCACAAGAGAACACAATACAATACAAAGGATTGTTGAAAGAGTAATACATCATTAAGGATTTTCATTCTTGTTATGGCATCAAGAAGATAAATCCTTTTGGCTGAAGCCAGATTAACAGTAAGTGTCAATGAAGTATGCCAACCTGATTATATATCATTCTCGTTAAATGCAAAATTTATTTCCTGGCATAAGTCTACTGTTCTTTTATCTATTAGCCTTGTATGCTAAGTATGCTAACCAGTGCATTCTGTCACATACCAGCAAAACAGGTTGAGTTTCTTGTGTTTTTATTAGCTGACAGTAATTCTCTAATATCTGACACAGTTGAGTTATATAAGACCTAGCTTAATTAGCAGAAAGATGGTAAAACTTTTATTCAGAAAGAAAACATTATTATTATGTCTTCTTGATTCATATTCAACCACTTCTAAGCCAATGGCTTAGAAAAAGCCATTGTCAAAGCTAGCAAACACCGTTTTGTTCTGTTTCACTGTAGTCAAGTTTGCGCCTGGCCCTTGAAAACTGATTTTAAAAAGTAAGAAGCTCCCTGGTGGAACAGGCCAAGGAGATCAATCATATCTACTTGCTGTAACCAACCAGTCCTCAAAAAACAGGACAAGAGGAACACACCTCTCCTACTGCTGTTTTCAAACTGGCAATCTGAATATTCTGGAGGCAACTGCTAGTCATCAGGATGTCTAGCTACCGGTATCAATGGCCTTAACTGTTGTGATTTTTGTCTAATGTTATTTTAAAGCTATCCACATGAATGGCCATTACATTGTGCTAGCCTCACTACAGGCTCCCTTTTTTCTTATTCCCCAAGGCTTTTTATTTTATTTTTGATGCTTGGTGTGTGTGTTGGTCTGCAGGTGTGCATGTGCACATTAATATAATTTAATTTTATGTAATTGTATTTCTCATTTCTTTGCACTTTGGGATAAATTTCAGTGAAAAAAACTTCACAGTTTTAAAAACAACAAATGCATTAAATGCTGCATGAAGAATTATATTCATACCTTTCTGGCATAAGTGGAACAAGTGAAACAACCCTCAGAAATCAGTTGTCATATTGTCACATCTCATAGCATTTTTTCATGGAATACTCATATGAAGAAAAGAGACACTAAGTTTAGAATTTTAAAAAAATCTCAATATGTCTATGTAGTAGATCATCTCAAACATACAGTTGGAAAGGTAAATGCAATGGACCAATTAATATTTCCAAAAGAAAAAAAAATTGAACTCATTGCTTGGGAAATATAATGGACCCAATATTTTCAACTCAGCTAATTCTGATTGTAGTTTCCAATGCTTAGATGCAAACACTGGTGAAAATAACTAGTGTTTGACCAAATTTCTCCAAGCTGCTACTCTCAAAATTATATGTGGGAATAATTCTGAGAATGATTTGCCATTGCCTAATTCCTAGGGGAGAAAGCGAATGACTTGCCCAAAGACACCCAACTGGCAGCAGTAGAACTCATGGCCTTCTAGTTTCTAGTCTGGTGCCTTTAATCGTATACCAAATTAGTTTCTTCTTTAATACCAGTTTATGATAAATTCAAAATCGTGGAAACTGTTAATAGGAATATTCCAGGTTGTTCACAGAACATGTGCCAACCTTATGCATTTTTTAAAAAACAACTTTATTTTATTTTCATTCTTGTTATGACAGTCTTTAGGTTCTGTTGGAGACAAGTGTAAAAAAAAAACACATGCAGTATTCCTACTTCTTCCAAAGTTGAAAGATGTGTTTATATGGTTGCATTCTAATCATAGTTGATACTACTCTTACTCTTGATGTCATTTGTAATAATTATGTTTTGGAAAAATTATAGTAATACCTCAAATATAAAAGAAACTCCAGTACTGAACTTACCCAACTTTTGAAAATTCCTAAAGTAAAACTACCAGAAAATGTTCTTTCTGCCTTATTTAATCATAATCTTCTGGGACTTTTGCATTTGCTACGTAACAATTGAATACAATTAAAGAAAACCAGCATGTCTTTAAAACAGACATCCATACACATAGAAAAGCAGAAAAACAAAGTATATGTTTGCTTTTAAAATAAATTTTAATTCTAAATCATTGTGTTATACTGTAAATTCTAAATTAATATTTCCAGAAAATTATATTTTCAGGTTCTCCAATAAAACTTATTTAGCAATTTGGATTTAACTAAACACATCTGAACAAAAATTAAAAATAGCTATTAATCTAAGATCCAAAGGAACTACAAGTTCCCACTGTGGTGTTTATTAGCACAAATAATTATCTTATCCCCATCAAAAGGAGGAGACATCTTTAATTGTAAAGCACTTCACTTTCATTAAGTACAGCTTCTGAATGGCTTAATAAACATCACATTATTTGTAAAAGCTTGATGAAGCTGAACAGGAAGTAATATTTATTAATCAGATTTCAAAGTACTCCACCCAAGTAGTCTTGCCAACTGTGACTCATTTAGTTCGTCCCATAAAATTCAGGGGAAACTAATTCCGTTTCTACTAAAATAGCCTCACTGCATCTATCTGTAAAGCCACCCTCTGCTTCCCTTTCTTGTTATATCAAAACACATTACAAAGACAGATTTAATAATTTGCCCTTCTATATCAAATAATTGTACTGAAATATATTGGGAGATTTGGTCTGTGAATATGAACATTTTTACTTTATGCAATGTTTGATTTATATTGAAAGTAACACAGATTTGTTGGATTAGTTCCCCAAGAGTGCATTGATTTCTGTGAGAACATTGACTCATCCTAAGGAATGTATCAGCTCTGTTGGCTTGTATGTCACTTTATGTAGAATTAATTGGTTACCCTAGTGACTGGGACCAAATATTGTATGCACATTTTCAAATCAGAACACTTGACTGGTATGAATACTTTCATTCACTATTTGAAGCTTCACAGTATAACTTGTTTTTACTCTTTTTTTCCAGGACATGATCTCTAGAGTAAACAAGAGCATCCTTTTTCTTCTTGAGACTACAAATAATCCTTAGCTTATGACCCAAGTGGAACCAGAATTTCTATTTTTAAACAAGGTCATGATATGTCACGACATGTCATGTGATGCGGCGAGTTTGACACTCCTGCTGTAGAGCAATGTTTCTTAACCTTAGTAACTTTAAGATATATGGATTTCAATTCCCAGAATTCTCCAGCCAGTTAGAGTCAAAGTCTATAGATCTTAAAGTTGATAATCTTTAGAAATGCTTTTTATAGATGATGGCTGCTTATAGAGGATAGCTGTATCTTAGATGCATTTACACATTATACTTAACCATACTGATAGAAACATAACTTTCTATAAAATTGAAGCTATACTTTCTATTATTTTTAATGTTGTATTTTCATTGACATTACTAATTATTTAAACTCCCTGTTCTTGGTAACAATACAAGATGGTTTGCTACCAACTCCTGCTTTTCATTTATAAATGAATTAAGCTACAAAAGAGCATATGGGAAAAAACATGAAGCCAAATTAAGTAATTTAGAATTACTCTAAACCAGACATGTGAAACACAAGGCCCGGGGCCCAGATGCGGCCCACGAAGTGGTTTCATGTGGCCCGTGAAGCCATCCTAGAAACAGTGAGGGAACGGCCCCTGCTGCCTTGGCCCTGGCCCAGGCCGCCGGGAGGGAGCCAATGTACAACTTTGTGGTGGCCATTTATGCTGAAACGCATTCAGTCTTAGCTCCACAAGGCCGTCTGGAAACAGCGAGGAACCAGTGAGGAGAGCGCCCCACTGCCTGCCGAAACCGGGCAGGCTGAGAGCTGGGCGGCATTGCACAGGTAATGTTGACTCTCACGCTGCTCATGGCATCTCCTCCCCCAGAATCCACCATGTCAGATATGTGAAGTAGGTGAGGGCCATGTGCCGATTACTTCCAAGCGATGGTGCATTTCTTCATTCCTCACGAAGGGTGACACCTCCCCAGCTGCGTTTCTTGCCTATTTTTCTCCCTCCTATATTTCAAATATTTTCCCACTACTCTGTACTTAGGAAGAAAGGAAAGAAGGAAAGGAGAGGGAGGGTCTGAGGGAAGTCCTGCCTTAGTCCTGCCCTGCTGCTCTTTCACCATCCCCTTGCTCCCTCCACCTGGCCTATCATGGGGGTCTTCCATCCCATTGCTAAAAAAGCTATGGATACAAAGCCATGGGGTCTCCTCCCATAGAGAGGAAATGGGCCTCCCTCTGACTTTGCCCTCATACACATCATGAACAACTTGGCTAAGGAGAGCAAGCACAGCAGCAGCAGCCTTGAGGAGGAGGTAAGTGCAGCTGGGTGCCCCCTTGGGAAGTGGGGCTGGGCTTGGTGCCATGGGTGCTTGAGAGCCAGGCTGGGCATTTGACCTCTGCTGTCCAGGGCTCCCGGCAGCCTGCACCACCATCGAGCCCCCTCCCCCTGCATGGCCTGAGAGGAATAGTGAGGCTCCTCCAGTGGACCATGCCTTGGCACTTGTCCTGGTCCCACCCCCTTCTGCCAGAGACCCTCAGATCTGTCCCACTCCTGCCCAGGCCCCACAGGCACTATTGACGCGAATGATGTAGAGCTAGCCACGCCCACCCAGTAGGTCACACCCACCCTGGCTACACATCCCCACCCCCCGAGGACAACCGCAATGCTGATGCGGCCCTCAATGAAATTGAGTTTGACACCCCTGCTCTAGACCATGGGTGTCAAACTCGCAACATCACATGATGTGTCGCAATGTATCGCAACTTTTTTTCCCATTGCCAGCAATGGGGTGGGTGTGTTTTTGGCGTGATGCATCTGGCCTGCGGGCCAGCAGTTTGACACCCCTGCTCTAGACCATATGATCCAATATATTATACTATGGAGAAAAATTAATCAT
The DNA here is from genome assembly GCA_034064705.1 of Bothrops alternatus. Taxonomy (NCBI): domain Eukaryota; kingdom Metazoa; phylum Chordata; class Lepidosauria; order Squamata; family Viperidae; genus Bothrops; species Bothrops alternatus. Next base: position 638,671 of record JARGCV010000352.1, on the reverse strand, counting down.
GGATTAAAAAATGGAGCAATAGATCTAATAGGATTTCCCATTCTGTGGTGGCAGATACATGATTTATTGCTATATAAAAATTCACTTTGGGAGATTATGAGCATTTCCTCACTAGCAGTCCTTGTTTTTGTTTTTAGGCCAATAAAAAAAGCAACCAGCATAAAGATAGTTGGTCCCACCACTGTCTTTTTGTGCCTCTTTCCAGTATGGAAATCAGTGGGACAGGATTGGGTAATTAGGTCCAGAAGACAATGCAAGGCCAGTGTTGTGTGACACACTGTTAAATTAAAGTTGTCAGATACTCTTGGTGATGTTGCAAATAATAAATATTCCACATTTCACTTTTTCCCCTCAGCTTTCACATACATCCAATAGTATATTTTCTCTCTTTTCTGTTAAGGCATTACACCAGAAATCTGCAAACTATGAGTTCTAGTTCTGCCTTAGGCACAAAGTCAGTTAGGTGACCTTGGGCCAGTTACCGTAGAAAGGAGTCAATGGCAAACCATATCTGAAAAACTTTGCCAAGAAAACTGCAGGGACTTGTCAAGGCAGTCTTGGAAACTTGGACATGATTAAACGGAAGAAAAAACAATAAGTTTGGTCAGGGACCATCAATTTATAATAAATGATGATAAGAAAATAAAAATCTCCAGCGGCATTAAAAAATAATTACGTGTCTAGACTTTGACTGAGATACTATTAGTTTTTCAGTGTTGTAATTGCTTATATTTATTTTTACAATTTCAACTGTTTATGATTTCATATTAAAATTATTTAAAGAGATAACTGCTGTTACAGGAATGCAATGAAGAACTTATAGTACAAATAAACAATTGTACTATTGACTTCCACAATTATTAGTCATATTTAGAATTCCACCCTACTGAATGCCATTACACATACAATTTATATAATATGTTTCATATAACATCTATATAATATGATTTAGAACACAGGACAATTATTTTTGTATCAAAGACAATGATAGGGTTCTATATGCAATTCAAATAAAACTCTCTATTGTTTGGCATCAAGTTACATATTTTCAGAACTGCCATTTCCAGCTGAAATCAATTCATTCAATATGTTCATCACAGGTAGCTCTTAAGAGCTTCTTGCATATCCAGGAGACGTTTCTTTATTAGAACTCCAAAATTATGGAATGGTCCCCTTTGGATATCATTCATGCCTTCACTGTGTTGATCTTTTGGAAAGCATTGAAAGCACCATCAGAAGACCATCAGCAGTTGATCGTTGCCTTATTGTTCTTAGGGATGAACTTGGAGTTGCCCTGCGTTATTATTGTGAGATTGATCCACTGATGATTGGTAAATTGTATATTATGTTTTTGATTGTTTTGTTAGTTAGTTATACCATGGATGCTATAATAATTAGTCATAGACAATTTTGTTTTAGAGCTTATATATATAATTGCATTTATTATTTATTACAGTATTATAGCATATATTTTTAATTTTTCTAAGCCACTACACATTTGTCTAGGATCAGTGACATACAAATTTGTAAATAAATAAATTATCTGTTGTGCTAGTGTGCTAGTACCATGCATTAATTTACAAAATTGTGATGACTCAGCAGTGTATATGGCTCTTGCTGTCCAGGCTTGTACACAATATCAATGTTTTATAATTCTGGAAGAAATATTTGCACTACCGGTACTTCCAGAATTATAAAGCATTGATATTGTGAACAAGTCCCTTAATTTTGTGTACTGTATATAAACTGGGTGTTCAGTTGTGCAACTGACCACAGGTCAATTTGCTACACATTGCCAAACAGTCTGGTAGAATCGACAGAGAAGACCAGGGGTTTTCCATCAATCATAAGCATGCTCATTGGGTGTGGCTCACAATTATATGCTTTCCAAACATGAGCCTGTTTTAAATTATATTTGGCCTAACATCCTGGGACAGTTATATCCTTGATCTGGAGAGTTATGAGAGGAAAAGGCTAATTGTAGAGCAGGGGATTCATCCTTAGTCCTTTAGTCTTAAAATTTAGCTGTTAGTTTATATCTATATCAGGTTCAGAATGCTACAGAAATGATAGACTTAGGAAGATAGTATAGTCTGAAGCTTGGCAATTTTGGAAAAATGCCCATTCTGAAGACCCATCCACAGAAATCCTGCTGAAGCACAAGGGCCTATCTCACCTCCTTCAGCTTGACTAGAAGTGGCTCTGCAACCTGGTTCCACTTTGCACAGTCCTATAACATTGTGTATAGTGATGTTTTGAAAGGTCAGATATCTGTCATGGAAAAACCCAATGAAAAAGACAAGAGACAGCAACACAAAACAATAATTCTCACTTTAAGATTCAGAGGTTTATTTTGCTAATAATTTGGAATATAGCAAACACAATTATTATTATTATTTATTATTTATTTAATTTCTATGCCGCCCTATTCCAAAGAACTCAGGGCGGCTCACAGCATGATAGAAATTACAATAAACACATATCTATAAAAAACCCTTGAGCTAAAAGAAACCAATCACTCCACAAACATACACAGAAACATACACTGGCTAGGGGCAAGGTGTTAGCTGCCCCAGGCCTGCCGGCAAAAGTATGTTTTAAGCAATCTACGAAAGGCGAAGAGGGTGGGGGCGACACGGATCTCCGGGGGAAGTTGGTTCCAGAGGGCCGGGGCCGCAACAGAGAAGGCCCTTCCCCTAGGCCCCGCCAGGCGACACTGTCTGGCTGACAGGACCTGGAGAAGGCCCACTCTGTGGGCCCTAACCGGCCGCTGGGATTCATGGGGCAGCAGACGGTCCCGTAAATAACCTGGTCCAATGCCATGTAGGGCTTTATAGGTCATAACCAACACTTTGAATTGGGTTCGGAGACCAATTGGCAGCCAATGCAGCTCGCGGAGTGATGCCGAAATGTGGGCATTTCTAGGCAAGCCCAACACTGCTCGCGCGGCTGCATTCTGCATTACCTGAAGTCTCCGAACATTTTTCAAAGGTAGCCCCATGTAGAGAGCATTGCAGTAGTCGAACCTCGAGGTGATAAGGGCATGAGTGACTGTATATAACACAGCATCACTTACATTAGGAACCCAATGGCAACGACAACCCAATGACATAGTAGTTCCAATAAGGACAGCTATAGGCCAATGGCAAATCAATCAGGTCCAGTCCCAACTCTTTATATCCTTTCCCGTCCTAAGTCTGTAGATAGGTGGTCAATAATCTTATACTTTCTGCTCTGCTGAACATAACTTTCCACATATTCATATACAGTGGAACCCGCATCCATCAGCTACTTTCAGTTCCTTATTTTTTACTGTTCCAGTCCTTATGCTCTAAATATATTTGAAACAAGCAAGCTTAGCAAAATCATATTAAGTAAAGTACAATTGCAAACTGCAAAATTAAGCATAGCACAGACTTTGGTTCAATACTTTCCCCATGAAGCCTGATTTAGTTCACCTGGGCCTAAACCTTGCATAGAAAAACAATAGCCAATATTTTTGTTTTCCACAGTCCCCACTTCTTGTCCATAAGGGCAACAGAAATCAGAAGCAAAAAGATAAGATTAGAGGGACTCTGGAGTGAAAGGTCTACAATTGTTTTATAAGGGCGTATAAGGAAAGTATTTTATTGGGAAACACATACAACCTCAGTAGGTTTAAGACGCGTGATGATAATAATAATAATAATATAATAAAAAGAGTATAGAGCTTTATGTAAATTGAGACAAATGCCAATAAACAACAACACAACTACAGTCCATACAGCAGGCATGAGGCATTTTCCAGATCGTTTCCTTCATGCACCTCTGGGCTTCCATTGTGTTGGAAAAGGTGGTCAAGGTAGGTGGAACACAGACAACTGAAGAACTTTACACCACCCTCCTCAAAGGGAGGTGGATTGTAGTTCACTTCTTGGTAGTGCTGTCTGGGCTGGAGATTGCATGCTGGTGCGGAGCAGAGGTTACTAGCACTTGCTTCCTTGTTGGCTTCAATCTTTGCCTTGGTGCAGCCAGGTGATTGGGGCTGGACGTCTTCCTTGTCTGGGGGTGGTACTTTTTTTTTTTGCAGTGCAAAACATGCATCCAGGAAGCCAGAACATGACACTTCACAGCAGTGTTGGTGGTCAGTAGAATCTGAAATGGCTCCTTTCAACAAGGAGCTAAACAATTCTTGCTGAAATACTTTTATCAGGACCCAATCGCCAACCTTCAATGAATGACAAGGTTGTAATGGTTTCTTGGGTGGAGCAGGCTTCAGGGAAGCTTAAATATCTCAAACAAGATCTTTATAGGTGGGAGAAGGGGAAGGGGAAGAAGGTAGAAGAAGAGGGAGAGGAGGACATTGTGACAGGAGCAGGAGCAAGGGGGTTGTAGGTGACACCCCACCAATAGGAGTACAGGATCTTGTTTACACTTGAATCTTCCCTCAAGGGAGTGAAGCTGACTTGGCTCTTCATTTCTGGCCCTTGAGGAGGCTTTCCCCAGGCTTGTAGTCCTCGATGTTCTCCCCCTGGGAAACTTCTTTGCACTCCAAGGCTTCTAAAATTTCTTTTATGATGGTATAATTTGTGTGGTTGCAAATAACAAGTGTGAGAACTTTGGGATCAGGTGAGCCTCCCGATCCACCTTCAGGGGTGCTTGCCACTGGCATGACTTGCATAGTCTCCTGTGAATGACAGTCTTTGACAGCAATGATGAAAACATAGCACAGCACAGACTTTGGTTCAATATTTTTTCCATGAAGCCTGATTTAGTTCACCTGGGTCTAAACCTTGCATAGAAAAACAATAGCCAATATTTTCATTTTCTACATATCCATGGTGCATTTTAGATCTATCCTCTATACAACTACAATTATTTTCAACTGTCATGTTTTTATAAGTATATTACTTAACAATTATACTTTTTCATATTCACAGTTATTTTATATTTCTTTTAGTTGTGTTAAGATTTGTACAAGTAGTCCTCGCTTACTGACTACAATTGGGACTGGCAACTGCATCACTTAGTGATGTGGCCGTAAAGTGAAACATTCAGTTCCAGTTGCAGTTGTTAACTGAATTATCCATAGTCATTAAGTGCAATGTTATGTGATTTCCTGCTGGCTTTCCCATTGACGTTGCTTGTCAGAAGCTGGCTGCAAAGATCACAAATAGCAATCTTATGACCATGGGATGCTGCAACCATTATAAATGTGTGTCAATTACCAAATGACCAAATTGCAACCATGTGACTGTGGGATTCTGTGATGGCTGCAATTTCAAGGACCAGTTGTAAATCTCCTTTTTCAGTGCTGTTGCAACTTTGAACAGTGGCTAAATAAGCAGTCGGTAAGTAAGGACTACCTGTAAAGGCAATAGCAAATATTTTTTCTCCTTATTAATGAAAAATATACCTATCACATTCATTCTTTGCCATGTAATAATCTGGGACATTCCCAATTGCCATTGCACTGCTAGGGATCCACACCATAGTTTCTGTTCAGCAGCTGAACCCATTTACTACTGACTGAGATGTGAAAGGAATATTCTAAAATATTCTAAAAAAAATTAGCTGGAATAATTGGGGCTTTATAGTCTTGTCTGCCCCCATCTGTCTTCCAGAGTTCTAAGTTCCAGCCATCCTCTAAGCTGTCTTGTAAGGGTGATAGGAATAAGTGAATAGTCTTAAAAATTTAATATTGAAAGGAAAATTTAAAATTGAATTTGCTGCAGTGCAAACTTACTGCCTAGACAAACAACCTTACCAAAAACTATAATGGATGAAACACAGGAAAGGATAGCATAAAGGAAGGATGTAAAATAAATATGTAGGCAAAAATTTAGCTGGGCCTTAGAGTGGAAAAGGAAGAACACAAGGTGAAAAAGCCATTGCAAAAGGAAGGGATTAGCCAGGAAAAATTCACTGAATAAGAAAACAGAGGAAAATACTATTATTCTAAGGGGCCCAGAATTCAAAATCAACAATTGAATATGGGTAATATCTCCTAATTTTAATGTACATGTATGATTTAGTATGTAGCAGGAAATAAGTAGGAAGCGGTCAGAAAGAGTGTAACCTCATAGTACCTCAGCCAGTGTGGAAAGAGGAGGGATGTGGCGCCCAGGACAGGGTTGTATAAAAAGGAAATATTTTGGGTTGAAACTTTGGAGAGAACCAAGCTTTGATAGCTTTTCTCCCTGCTTATTGCAATAAATGAAACAAAAAGCCTTCGCTGTTTCTTGGCTGGTTATTGGTCAGGCATGTTTGCCTCTGGTCACGAAGGAAAGTAGCCAGGAGCACATAACAAAGGGAAAGGCATTTCCGTTATTTCCTGTTCTCCAGAATGGGAAGAGATATCATGTAAAATGCTAGGTGATGAATTTTGCATTCTTTTTCATATGGAGTGGAAAGATGACACAAATTTGTTGCTGCACACTTGTGGCACCATCAAAAAGAACAATGGTCTGTTGAAGGAAAAGTCTTCATCATGGTTCAGTCCAAGCCGGGAATAAACAACATGGCGACTGCTTTAGAAAGAAGGGTGCAGTTTATTGAATAAGAGAGCCAGACAGAAAGATGGCTCTGGAAGAAAAGAGAGAGAGCACATGTAGGGAGTGGGTTTTTATACCCTCTGGGGCTCTTGAGGTTGTTTCCTGTTCCTGATTGAGGCTTTGTATTTCCTGTGTCATGTATTTTGACCTGAGTGTGCCCTCTGGCATCTGTGGGTTAATCCTATTATGTCCTGTCTTAGAGTTTGGGTGGAGTATGTAGATTTTAGGTGTCTTTGTCTTCATAAACTTCTAGCTTCAACCTTCCTGAATGGTTTACAACTGCATTTCTACGGAGCTGGTTTCTGCTTGGGGGAGGCAGACTTGGGGCTATTAAGAAAAACTGGGGATGCTTTTCTGCCTCTTTAAGATCCTTTGAGGAAATATATTTTTCTGCCCTTTTAATATTTCCTTCTCTGGGGGGGGCTGACTTCCCACAGGTCTCTCTTCCTTGTCTTCTGCATTTCTGACTTGGCAAGTTGAAATGCCCTAATTAAGTCTCATCTGGCTATTACATAGTAACAGGCATAAGATGGATCTTTAAAAACTGATAAGATCCTGCTCTATGCAGGGCCCGTAATCTTACATTCCCCCTTTGTCTTACTGTACAACAACCAAGTCAGAAAGATAGATCCAAAAGTTGAGTGCAGACAGAGGCATACAAATGCTCCATTTCCTGATCTTCCTTGATGCTTTAAGCATGCATCTTTTGGATATAATGTGGTAGGATGAGACAAGGAGTACAATGATTTTGCATAAATGCTCCAATGACATTGATACATATGTATAAAAAAAAAATAAAAGTCCTCTTCCTAGTGTAATTCATTTGCTGTAGAGCCTCAAGAGGTCAGATATTAAAAGGAATCTGGTAGCACCTTTTCCAATTAACAGATCCTTCTGATAACACAACTCTCTTCATATAATATTAAATGAAATAGTTTTCCAATATTAATTGATCTCTAAGCTGCTAAACCAGAAATAATAAAAAAAGTATTCTGAAATATTCTTTTCTAAAATCTCCTTTTTAATATATATATTAGTTTTACACTGAATGTTGCTGTATTTAAAGTATTTAAGTATGTTTTGTTTCCATTGTCCTGGTGTTTTTGAATTTGGAGCATTTAGATATTTTTACTGCGGCAAATTTTCTGATTCATGTTTTCTTCAGTTTTCCTTTATACAGAAATATTGTATTTATTTAGAACATTTATATCCTGCCCATTCCTTTCATAGCTCTTTGACTAGTATGCTGGAATCACTTTCTGAAATACACTGGATAGATTATGGGCACAAATGATGTTATATTTTACTACATTTTTTACACTTAATTGCCTATCTAAATACTATTAATATGATGGTTTACTTGTTATGCATTTATTAACATTCTCCTTCTGTTAAAAAATTACTCAGTAATGTCTTTTTTTGCATCATACTACCGTACTGATTTGTTTTTATTTAATAGTTATAATGTATGGCTGCCTCATACTAACTGTTGAAAGTCCTGGTGTACCTTAAAAATTAAAGAGGAAATATATCGTTGTCTGCTTCCTCAAATGTGTGGGGAGGGAGGGAGAAATATTATTCTTTCATCTATTCCTTGGAAATAGTTGTTGAAGGAAAAGTCTTCATCATGGTTCAGTCCAAGCCGGGAATAAACAACATGGCGACTGCTTTAGAAAGAAGGTTGCAGTTTATTGAAGAGGAGAGCCAGACAGAAAGATGGCTCTGGAAGAAAAAAGAGCGAGCACATGTAGGGAGTGGGTTTTTATACCTTCTTGACCCTTGACCTCTGATGCTATTTTCTGGGCATGATCCCACAGGAAGGACTAGATCAGAGGTGTCAAACTGGCAGCCCACAGGCCGGATGCATCATACATAGCCCACCCTAGTTCCCCAAAGGCAAAAAATGTGGCATGTCACGATACGTCATGTGACGCAATCAAGTTTGACACCTATGGACTAGATCATTTATTTTCCAATTGAATAGAAGATCTCTTTGGTAGAAGTTATATCATTGTCTTCTGTAAGCATGGGGTGATACATAATTACACAAGGCACTGACCACCACTATTAATATTGAGTCCAGTCCTAGTCTGGTTGATTTAATCAACCAGGAAGACTAAACTTCAAATAAGCAGCTGATGGCTCTCACCCCTCCATGCTCCACCTCTTCATTTTCAAGCCAGAAATAATCCAAAATAGCAGGACAAACAATAGTCAATTTTGCATCCCTATGACATCAAATTGAACCTGATCAACTTTGCCTCATAAAGAATACAGGTAGTCCTCAGCTTACAACTAGTTGAAATTGCAACGGACCTCCCCTGGTGTACGTGTGACGCTGCTCCGAAGTTCCCATAGCTGCCTCCCATGGAGTCACATAACCGCATTTTGGGCACTTGGCAACTGGCCCACAGGTTACAGCTATTTGCAATATGCCACTTACTTTTGTTTTCTACCAAATATCAAAATTGGCCCATAGCAAACAATGACTGCTAGAAAAAAGGTCATAAAATCCGGCCAGCCATGTAATGACCCAATTTATGACCATCACAACTAATGACTGTAACATTACAATAATAAATTGAGGACTACTTGTAATGCTAAATGGTCACAATGAATCATCCACTGCTCTGGTACCTCCTTCTACAATCTTGATACAAAAAATGAGGCACACTGCAGAAAAGCAATGCAAATATCCCATGGATTTATAAGGTAGGCACAGAAGTGAGAACTCTTTTCTACTTCCATTGCAGCTGAATACTACTTTCAAATGGGCTTTCGGGTGAGTCTCATTCTGTGCTCAGTCAGGTACATCTCAAGCTCTACCCCTCATATATCTTCTCATATCCCATCTAGTTCATTGCTCTCTAGGAATGAAAAAGGCTGATTTCACTGAAAGAGGGGGAAGAGGGAACTTCAAGGCAACAGTGATATCCATCGGGATATTCTCCCTTTTCCAGTAATCAAAAAGGATATTGATAGAAGAGATTGGGGGATATCCCCAAGAGCATCCAAAAAAAGAAAGGGATTTGACCATTTTAATTAGTGTTCTATTGCAACAGGAGTTTTAAAGCTGACGAGTGTGAACCATCCCTGACAATGTAATAATTCTTTGATGGGATGGCTTATTCAGTGAGATTTCATAGCTGAAGTTGAATCTGAACTTGATTATTTCAGTCAAAAACATTAACTATTGCACTAATTTCTCACTGGTTATTATTTGAATCTTTTTTTCCGAGATGAGTTTTTATTCTCCTCTCGTTGTTTTGATGCACTGCTTACTGCCCAGTCACTCCCAATCAGCAATCCAGATTCTTCCCATTGCCTCCCACTCTTTCCACCAGTACCCATATAAATCAAGACTTTTCTATCACCTTTAAACATCAAGTCAGGATGAATCTCTAGTAGGACTAAACAGTCTGATACTTAATTTGGCAACAAAGCTGATTCCCCAGAAGCAAACTGATAAGCAGAGTATCAGGCATTTAGATATAACACAGTTGCTGAGATTTTGATAACCTGGGTTAGGTTCAGGCAGGAGCATTGGCATCTGGTTCAGTTTCCCCTGTTAATCTTTATGTAATTATATACAGAGCTGGCTCAAGACTATGAGATGCCCCTGGCCACATTGACTGATGGTGCCACTATCCACCAATGTGAATATTTGCATTTTTAGAGTGATTTGGAAGGAGTGGCAACATTGGCACCCCCCCCAAGCTGTGGAGCCCTAGGCTAGTGCCTATTAGGCTTTAGTATAAAGCCAGCCCTGGTTGTATTAGACTGGAAGAAGGCACAGCCCAAAAAAACTGACCACCTATCTGTTCTGACTACCAAGAGCAGAACTGGACAATGTTTTCATCTTTACTAATTGTATATAAAAATTATAAAGTAGTCCTTCCACCTGTGTCTTATTGCTGCCATTGTCAGCTGCCAAACAGCAAGCCCTGTAAAATTTACAAATCTCTTCAGGCTGTGGAACTTGCTAGTTTTTTAGAAAAGATTTTCTAGAGTCTTGGATCAAGAGGCAAAGCTCAAGTGATACATCCTGGGCAGCATTCAATTGGAAGAATATTAATTGTAGAAATATTTTTAAATCAAAAACAGATACTTTTGATGGCAATATATGCACCAAATAACAAACAGGAAAATTTTTTATCAAAACCTTCACAGAAAAATAGTAGAAATGGAATATCAAAATATATGCTTAACTGGGGATTTCAATGCAATAGTAGATGGAACATTAGACAATAAAAGCAGTAAATCAGGGAAACAAGGAAGAAAAAGATTTTTTCCGGGTGCGTTTCAAGGTGTTAGTGACCATCTTTAAAACGCTCCATGGTATCGGACCCGGATATTTACAGGACCGCCTTCTGCCAGCAAATATTAAATAATAATAATAATAATAATAAATAATAATAATAATAAATAAATACCTCCCGCCGTCCGGTACGCTCCCACAGAGTGGGTCTCCCCAGGGTGCCGTCGGCCAGACAATGTCGGCTGGCAACCCCCAGGGGGAGGGCCTTCTCTGTGGGAGCTCCAACGCTTTCGAACGAGCTCCCCCCGAACTCCGTACGATGACGGAATTGTGTTCCTTCCGTCGAGAATTAAAAACATATTTATTCTGACAAGCCGGCCTGGGATAGTAGCTCCGGTTCCAACAAGGCCATAATTGTTTTTAGGGGATTGAGTTTTTAGATTATGTATTAAATGATTGGGCCAAATTATTTAATTTATTTTTAATAATTTTACTTTTTGTATGTTGACGTTTTTAATTGGGCTGTACACCGCCCCGAGTCCTTCGGGAGGGGGGTGGTATAAAAATCGTAAAATAAATAAAATAAAAATAAATAAATATGATAGAGAAAATTGGTGTACAAGATATTTGGAGAGAAAAAAATCCAGGAAAATCACAATATACATTTTATTCTAATAGTAATAATAATAATAATAATGATAAAGTTGGAAGGTACCTTGGAGGTCATCTAGTCCAACCCCCTCTCAGGCAGGAAACCCTATACCATTTCGGACAAATGGCTGCCCAGCATTCACCACTTCTGGAGGCAGGTTGTTCCACTGGTTAATTGTTCTCACTGTCAGGAAGTTTCTCCTTAGTTCTAGGTTGCTTCTCTCTTTGTTAGTTTCCACCCGTTGCTTCTTGTTCTGCCTTCAGGTGCTTTGGAAAATAGCTTGACTCCCTCTTCTTTGTGGCAGCCCCTGAGATATTGGAACATTGCTATCATAAATCTTGGTCCAGAATTGATATGATTTGGATGATGCCTGAATTAAGGGTTAATATGCAGGAAATTGAAATAGAATTAGGTACTTGGGCAGATCATTATCTTTTAAAAATGGTGTGGAAAGGAATGCAGAAAAAATTAAGATGGACTTTGAATCAATCTATATTAAAAGAGAAAGAATTTATAGACTTAGTAACAAAAGAAATGGAATTTTTCTTCAAAGAAAATAAAAAAGAAGATACAACATTACAAAGTGTATGGGATACAGCCAAAGCATATTTCAAGGCTTAGCGATAACATACATGACGGAAAAAAAATTAAAGAAAAGAGACAACAATGTCAGTTGTTAAGAGAAGAATTTAAAAAATTAGAACTTGAACTACAAATAAACCCACAAAAAATATTGAAAAGACAAATGGAAATAATAAAACATAAATTAAATTTAATAGAATCAGAAAAATTGGCACAGCAAATTAAAAGGGCGAAACAAAACTTTTTTGAAAATGCAAACAAACCAGGAAGGTGGTTAGTATAAACTTAAAAAACAGTAGAAGAAAAAATTGATAAACAATTTAATAGATGAAAAAGGCTGTTTACAATTTAAAAATGAAGCAATAAAAAAGATAATTAAAGAATACTATGAGAAATTGTATGTTAAGGAAGAAACTCCACGGGAGAAAATCACTCAAATTACCAAAAATTCCAGAAAACTTCAAGACTATGTTAAATGAAAAAATAACAATGATGGAACTGAAAAAGGCAATAAAAAGACAAAAAAAATGAAAAAACACCAGGACCAGATGGACTCCCGGCAGAGTTTTATAAATGTTTACAAGATACATTAAGTTCACCATTGAAAGATGTATGTAACAAAACTCCCAAATACATGGACAGAAGCAAATGTTACTTTGATACCAAAAGAGGACTCAGATTTGACCCAGATAAAAAACTATAGACCGATATCAGTACTGAATGTGGACTATAAATCTTCACTTCAATAATAGCTAAGAGGCTGAAAAGATTTTTGACTGAATTTATACATCCAGATCAAAACGGATTTTTGCCAAAGAGAAAAAAAATAATTTGAGGGTAATACTAGATATATTAGAATATTATGAACTTAATCCAGGGTAACAACAACTAAAAACAATGGATTTTGGTCAAAACTTTATAAATACGATTCAGACAATATACCAGAAACAAAACAGCAAAAGTAATTGTAAATGGGGATTACACAGAGAATTTTAATATACGAAAAGGCACAAGACAAGGATGTCCATTATCCCCATTGCTATTTATCTTAACCTGGGAAGGTTTAAATAGAAATATTAGGCAAGATCCAGAAATTAAAGGATTGAAAATAAAAGATGAAACCTACCAACTGCAAGCATTTGGTATTCATTCTAGAGGAATCTTTAGAGACAATTCCTAAACTGTTGGAAAAGATAGAACAATTTGGAGAGATAGCAGGATTAAAGATAAATAGAAAAAAAACTAAAGTGATAGTTAAAATTTTTACAGAAAAGCAATTATCAGAAAAAATAAAATTGCAAATAGTCAAAAAGGTCAAAAACTTGGGAATATATTTGACAGCAAGATGTTCAACAATAAAAGAAGATAATTACATTAAATTGTTAAATCAAATCAAATTTGATTTGGAAAAATGGAAGAATCTTCAACTGTCGATGTAAGGAAGAATTGCTACGGTGAAAATGAATATATTACCAAAATACTATTTTTGTTTCAAATGATACCTATAATATTGGAGAAAAAATTCTTTGAAAATTTAAACTCCCTAATTCAAAAATTAATCTGGCAAGGAAAGAAAACTAGAATTAAATTGAAAATGTTACAAGAAGCCAAGGGGAATGGAGGTTTTGGCTTGCCAGATTGGGTTTTATATTATCAAGCATCAGTTTTAACATGGATAAAAGAATGGACAATTCTTAGAAGTAAAAGATTGCTGTATTTGGAGGGACATGACCTGCAACTTGGTTGGCATGCTTTTTTATGGTATGGAAAAAATAAAATACATAAATACTTCCAAAACCACTACATTAGAAATGCACTATTATTAACTTGGGAAAAAATAAAATGTAAAATTTATTTGAAAATTCCAGGATGGCTTTCAGCAATGGAAGCATTCATACATCCAAATCTATTCAGTCTCGATAAAATATGGACATACAAAGATATTCTAAATTCTGAAGGGAACTTAAAATCTAGGCAAGAGATGGAAAATCAGGGCATCAATTTAACATGGTGGTCACATTTACAAATGCAAGTCAGATATGACAAAGATATTAAACAGTATGGATTTTATAAAGAGCAGACTATGTTTGATCAGACATTATTAACTTCTGATGAAAAGTTAATAAAAAATGTACAATTTCTTATTAAATTTCAAAATGGAAGATGAACAAGTAAAAGAGACAATGATAATATGGGCAAAGAATTTTGGATATAATATAGACTTAGAGAAGTGGCAAAGTTTGTGGGAAAGAAACTATAAATTGACAATGTCAGCTTCATATAAAGAAAACGTATATAAAATGTTCTATAGATGACACTTGCCACCAACAAGATTAGCAAAAATGTTTAAAAATATGTCAGAGAAATGTTGGAAATGTAAACACAAACCAGGTACTTATTATCATATGTGGTGGACATGTGTTAAAGCAAGGAGATATTGGACAATAATCCACACAGTTAGAAAAAAATATTAGAGAAACACATAGACTATAAATGTGAATTTTTTTAAACTAGGTATAATGCCAGAAAAACTTGATAAGCAAAGTACATATTTGATTCTACACATGATAACAGCGGCAAGAATTATATTTGCATAATATTGGAAGAACGAAGAAATACTATCAGAAGAAGAAATAATTAAAAAATATTAGACTTTGTGGAAATGGACAGGCTTACTTTAAGGTTGAAAGAAAAAAAAGAAACAGAATATTTTCAAACTTGGGACCTATTTTATCAATGGTTAGAGAAAAGATTTAGGGATTAGGAATTTAATTTGTATTAGTGAATAAGATACTCAAACAACACCTTTTTGTTGGATAATTATTATTGAATTCTGTTAAAAAATAATAATAAAACTTTATATAGAATAGAATAGAATAGAATAGAATAGAATAGAATAGAATAGAATAGAATAGAATAGAATAGAATAGAATAGAATAGAATAGAATAGATCTTGAAGGTCTTCTAGTCCAGCCTCCTGCTCGAGTAGGAGAACCTATACCATTTCAGACAAGTGACTGTCTAGCCTCTTCTTAAAAATAACCAGTGATGGAGCACCCACAATTTCTGGAGGCAAGCTGTTCCACTGGTTAATTGTACTCACTGTCAGGAAGTTTCTCCTTAATTCTAGGTTGCTTTTCTCTTTGATCAGTTTCCAACCATTGTTTCTTGTCCTGCCCTCTGGTGCTTTGGAGAATAATGTGACCCTCTCTTCTTTGTGGCAGCCCCTCAAATACTGGAATACTGCTATCATGTCTCCCCTATTTCTTTTTTTCTTTAGACTAGCCAAACCCAAGTCCTGCAGCCATTCTTCGTATGTTTTAGTCTCCAAGCCTTTAATCATCTTAGTTGCTCTTCTCTGAATTTTTTCCAAACTCTCAATATATTTTTTGTGATATGGTGACCAAAATTGGCTGCAGTATTCTGGGTATGGCCCACTGTTCCAGTTTGTCAAGATCTTTTTGAATCCTGAGCTTGTCTTCTGGGGTGTTGGCTATTCCTGCCAGTTTGGTGTCATCTGCAGATTTGATGAGTTCCCCTTCTATCCCCTCATCTAAGTCATTGAGGAAGATATTGAAGAGTACTGGGCCTAAGACGGAGCCTTGTGGTACTCCGCTGCTTACTTCTCTCCATATGGATGTAGTGCCATTGAGGACTACTCGTTGAGTATGGTTTGTCAGCCAGCTACAAATTCGTCTGGTGGTAATGTTGTCTATTCCACCTTTTTCTAGCTTAGCAAGCTAGATTGTGGTCTACTTTGTCAAATGCCTTATTGAAATCTAACTATACTATGTCCACAGCAGTTCACTGGTCTACTAATTTGGTCACTTTATCACATAATGAAATAAGATTGGTTTGGCATGAACTGTTTTTAACAAACCTGTGCTGGCTACCAGTTATTACTTTGTTTGCTTCTAGTTGTTCACAGATCTGTTTTCTGATTTCGTATTTTTCCGTGTATAAGATGCTATTTTTTCCTGCAAACACCCTGTTTAAAAATCAGGTGTGTTTTATACAAGTGCAGCGTCTTATACATGAAAAAAATAATGGTAACTTCTCCAGCCCAGGGCATGCCTGTGTGGGTTCTTTACATGCCGCTGCCATGCTGCCTGGTGCAGGTGTCAAGCCCCTGTGGGCTTGCCACTAATGGGAGGGGGAGGGGGCAAGATCATTGGTTGGTGGTGCCTGGAGGCAGAGGATGGGACCAGCAGCATGGATCGCAGCGACAGCCGTTTCCCTTCCTTGTACCTGTATGCTGGCCAGGGACCCTGTGGAACGCAGCTGCAAGGCCATCCTGCTTGATAATAGCGGCCGGCTGAACTTCCAGATTTGCTGGCTCAGCTGTTCGGTGCTCCGCCAAACAGCTGATCGGTGTGGAGAAATGGCGGGGAGTTTAAAACCTGCCTTCGCTTCCCTTCCCTTGCCGTCATGCCAGTGCTCAGGCTGGTTCGTTTTCCAGGGTTGGAAGGTTGCTGCTGTGAACTGACTATGCATGCTCATCATGTTGGATGCTGGTTAGGTGGGTGGGGGATGGGGCTGGCTGGGAGCCATATATTTAGAGCGCTGGGAGGTGGTTGCTCCCAGCACTGACTTTGTTTGGTGTAAGCTTGGAACTTGCATGCCAGAGCGTCTTATACACGGAAAAATACGGTTTATCTTTTCCAGGATCTTCCCAGGTATTGATGTTAGACTGATTGGTCTGTAGTTTCCTGGATCTTTTTTTTCCCTTTTCTTAAAGATGGGAACCACATCAGCCCTTTTCCAATCCTCAGGTACTTCCCCAGTGCTCCAGGATTTTTGAAAGATATGGTACAATGGTTCTGAGATAACATCTGCCAACTCCTTCAGAACTCTGGGATGTAATCTGTCAGGTCCTGGTGATTTATATTCATCAAGGTCAGACAGGTGTTCTTTTACCATTTCCTTGCTTATTTTATTTTTTGTTTCTAGTTTGTCTTTTGCAGTATTTTTTTTTGTATGTTGTGCTATAATTTTTGTTTGTGTGAAGACTGATGCAAAGAATGAATTAAGCAGCTCTGCCTTCTCCCTATTGCTTGTTACTTCCTTGCCATCTTCTCTCTTTAGTGTACCTAGTTTCCTTGACTTTTTTTTGTTATTAATATGTTGAAAAAAACCTTTTTTATTATCCTTCATTTCAATTGAAAACCTTTGTTCATTCTGAGCCTTTACTTTCCTGACTCTATCTTTGCATGCAATAATAGCATAACAATTGCCTTAAAATAGAAATAAAAATAAAATGTCACATTGATCAGAATAAAATAAAGTAAAAATAAAAATTATTAATATAAAATCACAAAGTATAGGGATTAAAACCCAAAAAGGATTTATAATCCAGGACTCTGGTAAATACAATTATGACTCTGGAAAACTGATATAAGGTGCAGCCACAGCAGTGTTTAGTTTGTAAAGGTAACAATAGTTAATTCTACACTATTGGCAGTGTTCATCTGGAATAAGGAACCACATAATGCAGAATGTAAATATTTGCTAATAAACTTTAATATGCTTTGTGGCAAAAGAACACATTAAACACATATGAAGGCCCTGCAAGTGATATCTGGGATTTTCTGTATTTATTCATCTAAAATGAGCTTACTAAAAAAAAAGAAAAACCAAAACAGAAGGGGGAAGGAAAAGAAAAATGTCAAGGTCACAGGCAATTGCTTTCATAAGCAATGAAAAGGGGACATGAGAATAAGTTAATGGCATAAGGACATTAAAAATTTAAAAGATGCTATTGATTTAAGAGGTGCTGTCTCAAAAGCTGAGAAGCACCAACTATTGACAAAACATGGCATTGTAGATTTTGCAATGTATGTGGTAGCACATCAGCGTTTATCAGGCTTTCCCAGTTGTTTTATAAATGTTACTAATTCTGTATTTTTGCAAGGCAATTTGTACCCTGTTTTTCAAACATAATAAATAATGATAATGGACATGTCAGCCTTTTCAAATGTCATTGCAAATGAAAACAAAAGCGTCTACAATAAAACAAGTGGAGTAAGCAATGAAAACAAGAAAAATATTTTGGAAACATAAACAATAAATATCCAAATCTTATTATTTTTGAAAATAAGGCATGTTGGCCAGAGAAAGCCTTGGCCAGAAATCTTTGCAGAATAGGAAGGTAGATTTGTCTCCCTCAATTTGATAAAATAGTTTATTTCTATTAGAAAAAAAAACTGTGCGCCAAAAATGCATGCTTAAGCATAAAAAATAAAATCATTATTATTTCAGTGCACATATGTACAGATTAGAATTGCAAATGGTGATATGGTGAATAACCAAACCAAATTTTGAAATGAAACCTCTAGGTTACTTGCTTTAACAGAGAAACACAGCAGTTAGCAGCTGAAAATGATTACTCCACCACCTTTAAAGCTTTCCTCCTGTTTTTTAATGTCCGAACTCTGTCATCCTTTTCTACATTTTTGGGCTGTTTGCACATTAGCAATCTTTTTATATAACCCAAGCTTGTTGATAACACAGTAAATTTTGCTTCATGTGGTGGAAGTGTTGTATACACCTGCAGCTATCAGGTTTCACATGTTGGGCTACTTATCATTAATGAAAAGCCTGCATGATACTATGTTAAACACATTAAGAAATTAAGAACAATTACCAGGAAAATATTCATGCAATGTGTATGGTTATATTCTCAAGGGCTAAAACCTTTCTCTCCCTTGCTCGTATTTGTCATGTAGGACAGTAGAATTACAAAGTATGCTTATTGATATACCGTAAATGCAATTCCTCTTTCTCTCTCTCTCTGGGAATGGCATGTAATAGAATAAAATGGAAACATGAAAGGTTAAAGAATATCTGGTGCCCCGAAGACCACAGCCAAAACTCTGAAAAGGTATAGCACAGTGTTTCTAAAATTAGGCAGTTTTAAGATGCGTGGATGTCACCTTGCTGGCAGAACATAGAAACATAAATGGGTCTATATAGACATATAGAGATAAACCACATTTGCACACCATTCAAAAGAGCCAATAAAAAGCTAAGGAACCAGAAAAACTAGAACATACTCTGTCAAGACTGATTTGCACTTTCACCTATATTCCACTTCACTTGCAGCTTGACAAAGAGGTGGGATGGAATGCAAGGCTGGGGGCAATTGCATCTGAACATTGTCTGTTTCCGCGAGAGAGTGCTCCAACCCAAGGACACATCGGACTAGTGTGGTTTGATGGTTCCCATAACAAAATGAACAGAAGTGATTGGTGGATATAATGGACTATGGGTGGCCCATAGGGAAAGGGAGGGATTAACTATGCTAGCTTTTGTGTGCAAAGCCTAGAGCTGGTTTCGCTTTGTCTGTGCCAATATGGTTTATACAGTAACGTTTATATTCTTGGTAAAATAATGTCCCAGGAGTTTCCTTTTCTGGATCCTCCAACTGGACAGTTGACATTAAACCAGTTCTCTAAGTAGCAGCCTACCTGAACCCCACCAGGAGGTTGGCAGCCTCGAGATGTCAGCAACCAACAAAGGAATGGAAGGGAGGGAGAAGCCAGGGGAAGCCTCCTCTTGAGAGACCCCGGTGGCAGCCCAAGCCGAAGCTGGGATGCAAGCAGCCGGTGCATGCCCCAAACAGAAGATTGAGAAGCCAGAGCAGCAGCCCACACTCAAGGGGGACAGAGTGACAAAAGGACCATACTTGGGCCCCATGGGCCACTAGCAAGCCATGTGGGGAAGACAGTGGAAACAGAGGATCAACTGACTTCCCCTGGAGTCACAGCGACTCGGAGGAGCAAATAGAAGGCTAGGCAAGCAGCCAAATGGGATGACCTGGCCAAGTGAAAGTTCCCAACCAAAGCTCGCAGTCCATCGATGGAGCAGCTGAGGGAGAGGTTCAGCAGGCTGGAGGTCCGGATAGCCACCTCACTGAGAGCGGCAATCACTGGAGTCAGGACAGGGGCCATGAAACCATGGCCCAACCAGTCTCCTCCCATCCTGCAGCCGATGGTGCCAACCCCACCCAGGGTGGTGGGAGCCCCCCACCAAGGGGCAGCCATCCCCACCAATGCCCCATTTGGAGGGGGAGGTGCCACAATATACAACCCTAGTGGCAGCCAGGTCTCTGCTCAGGCACCCCCGGCAGCAGTGAGGTTGCCACCTGTATACGTCTTGGTGCGAGAGGATCGCCACCTCCCTTAGGGGTCCAGTTCAATGGGTGACCCAACAACTTGGCCTATTTTTTTACCCAGGTCTAGAACTACGTGGAGTGCCATGGGGCGATGCACCTGGACATCTGTACCTGGGTCAATGTCATTACATCCAACCTCAAGAGGAATGCAGCAGGATGGCTGGTGTCTCTCCAAGACAAGGTGGCTCCAGACATGCAAGACCTAGATGCTTTCATGCAGGAATTGCAGGACAGTTCCAAAGACCTCACAGTAGCCTGGCATGCAGAGACCTGCATGCGCACCCTATGGCAGGGCAAGTGGTCGGTGGCAGAGTACATCCAAGATTTTCGTAGCCTTGTGGCTCACCTAAGGGACCGGCCTGAGTGCATGCTGGCCTACCATTTCTAGGAGGGGTTGAACTAGGCACTGTATCACATCTGCCTGCCCCAGGGGGATGCCCCAAAACTATTACCAGTTAGCCATAAATGTGGAGCTTGACCTGATGGAGTACAGGAAGCACATTGCACTTGAGAACCAGCCTTGCCGAATGCCTGAGAGATGCTTGGTGCCCTGTGGAGGAAGAGGGGAAGCAGCCTGGAAGCATGGAGCCTGGAAGCATGTTTCTGATGTGGGAAGGAAGGCCACCGAGTGGCCGACTGCCTCGTGCCATGGCCGGCATCTGCACTGTGAGTCCTGGCCCAACAAAAGCCAAAAAAACCACCTGCAAAGTCGAAGGAGAAAATGTGGGTGGCTCAACAGGTCATGAAGGTCTCTCCCCAATCCAATGAAGGGAAGGGAACTCCACCCTCCAAACAAGCATGGCTTGATCTTCTATGAGAGAGACAGCGACAGGGAAGACAACTCAATGGTAAGTGGCACTATCATCCCTATGACAACCCGGGTGGAGATTTTGATGCCCTCCTCAGGAGTAAGGGGCCCCCTCACAGTCTTGCTGGACTTGGAATGCACTCTGTGCCTAATTAGCCTTCAGACAGTGAAAAAACTAGGACTGAGGCTGCAGAAGCTAAGGCAGCCCATGGAGTTCACCCAGTTAGATGGTCCCCTTATGGGGGGGGGCACCAGCAACGAAAGTGCCAAATTCCAGACACAAGCTGGGAATTAGGAAAGTGAAAGCGGAGTCAGCGAATACACTAAAGGGAAGTGAGGAGTTAGAGCCATTCATTCCTTTTGAATACCGTGACCGAGCAGAGGCATTCAGTGAGAAGGAATCAGACATACTCCTTTTAAAAAAATAGTTTTATTCATTTATAAGATAAAATGTGAAAATACAAAAGCAAATAGTAGGGGACAAGCGTAGAACAAGGGAAAACAAAAAAGGTGTGAAGAAAGGGAGGGGAAGAAAAAAAGGCATTGACTTCTGACTCTGTTGCAGTAAAATCAGACATTAAAATCAAACCTCAACTTTTACATTTCTATAGTAGTATGTACTAGCCATTTCTCTATTGGCAAATCAGTCTAATCAGTAAAACCCAAAATCATAATACTTTTTTCCACCTCAAGCACAAAGTCCAGAAGCGGTTTTCAAGTAGAAACAAAAGTATATGTTCTTTTCTTTTATCAGCACAGTCAATTGGGCCATCTCTGTTAATTCCATCAACTTTTTTTGTTGAAAAAGTTTTATTAATTTTATAATCATAAACAAGAAGGAAAAACAAATGGAATACCACTCAACTTAATACAATCTTTTACAACTTTCTCTCATAAAAAACAAAGCATACATTCTTTTAAAATACTTAATATTGAGTCATTGAGTTGCAGGGGGATTAGAGATGGTGAGCTGCATAGCTGTTTGGCTTCGTGTTCGTGGTCGTGCCTCATCTTCATAATATATATATTATGAATAATATATATTATGAATATATATATTATGAATAAAGCCAAACAGCTAGGCAGCTCACCAACTCTAATCCCCCTGCAACTCAGACTAACCTGAGCACAACAAAGCCCCCACCCAAACAGAACACTCCCCCAGCCAATCAGAGCACAGCCAACCCCCCATCCAATCAGAGCACAGCCAAGCCCCTAACCAATCAGAACACACCTCCACCCAATCAGAACACAGCCGAGCTCCCAGCCTGAACATGACGACGGAGACTTCGTCGAAACGTCGCCAAGACACTTCAAATTCTACAGGCTGGTGCTTTTGGCTTCATGCTTCTAGGAGCAATATGTGATTGTAGCTGTTTCTTCCTTTTAACTGCCAGTGGGGGTTTGAACTGATTGGCTGGGAGCTCAGCTGTGTTCTGATTGGGTGGAGGTGTGTTCTGATTGGTTAGGGGAGTGTTCTGTTTGGGTGGGGGCTTTGTTGTGCTCAGGTTAGTCTGAGTTGCAGGGCGATTAGAGATGGTGAACTACATAGCTGTTTGGCTTCGCGTTCGTGGTCGTGCCTCATCTTCATGGTGGGTGTCAGTTTGCTTCATGTATGGATTGGAGGGGTTTAAGGTGGCTAATGATGCAGCTGTGGTCTGGCTTCTGGTTTGTGGTCATGCCTCATCATCATTGTGGGTTTGGGTTTGTTTTTTGCGTGGATGTGTGGTGGTGACATCCTGTGTGGTTTTCGTGAGTGTAGGTCTGGTGTTATGGACTCGTTTGTCAATAAGGGTGGGTTTCCAAATGGCTGGTAGGCGGGAGGTATCATCTCGTTTGTTCATGCTGTGAGGGCATTTTTCTATCTCGATGGCTTCTCTGATTATTCTGTTATTAAAGTGTTCAGTTTTGGCAATAGTTCTGGTCTTTTTGAAATCAATTTCATGTCCTGTGCCTTTAAGGTGTTGGACCAGGGAAGAAGTTGGTTCCTCTTTTTTGACTGAGTTTTTGTGTTCTTCAATGCGTGCACTTATTCTTCTGTTGGTTTGACCAATGTATGTGGTGGGGCAAGCAGTACATGGGATTTCATATACTCCTTGATTTTCCAACTCAATTTTGTCTTTAGGGTTTCTTAGGATGGTGGATATTTTTCTGTTTGTGCAGAATGCTGTTATGTTTGTGCAGGATCTTGCTGATTCTGTCTGTGGTGCCTTTTATGTATGGGAGGAGGGCTTTGCCATTTTCTTGTTCTCTGTCTTGGATTTTAGTGGGAGTTTCTTTTTGGATTAAGTTGGAAATCTTATTTCTTGGGAATCCGTTGGATTCCTCAAAAAAGAGGAACCAACTTCTTCCCTGGTCCAACACCTTAAAGCCACAGGACATGAAATTGATTTCAAAAAGACCAGAACTATTGCCAAAACTGAACACTTTAATAACAGAATAATCAGAGAAGCCATCGAGATAGAAAAACGCCCTCACAGCATGAACAAACGAGATAATGTCTCCCGCCTACCAGCCATTTGGAAACCCACCCTTATTGACAGACGAGTCCATAGCATGGGGAATGACACCAGACCTACACTCACAAAAACCACACAGGATGTCACCACCACACATCCAGGCAAAAAGCAAACCCAAACCCACACTGATGAGGGGGCACGACCACAAACCAGAAGCCAGACCACAGCTGCATCATTAGCCACCTTAAACCCCTCCAATCCATACACGAAGCAAACTGACACCCACCATGAAGATGAGGCACGACCACGAACGCGAAGCCAAACGGCTATACAGTTCACCATCTCTAATCCCCTTGTAACACAGACTAACCTGAGCACAACAAAGCCCCCACCCAAACAGAACACTCCCCCAGCCAATCAGAGCACAGCCAACCCCCCATCCAATCAGAGCACAGCCAAGCCCCTAACCAATCAGAACACACCTCCACCCAATCAGAACACAGCCGAGCTCCCAGCCAATCAGTTCAAACCCCCACTAGCAGTTAAAAGGAAGAAACAGCTACAGTCACACATTGCTCCTAGAAGCACGAAGCCGAAAGTATCAGAAATCCCTTATTTCTTTGTCAACAATTTTAAACAACATATATATATATATATTTGTGCTTGCAAGATGGCTCTGGGTTGAGCTGAAACAAGCAAAAGGAAAGAATGATTCCTTCCTCCCATATTTGGGTTTACAGGGTGCAATCTAAAAAATAAACACTTGACACATATCCTTACTCCCTGACTACTGACAAAGCGGGAGAGAACTTGTGGCTCAATAGGTTAAAGCATCTGCTTAGCATGCAGACTGCCCAGGTTCGAATCCCGGAAGGGTGAGTTCTGACTGAAGAGAGTTAAGAAACTCGAAATAGCTATATCAGAAATCCCTTATTTCTTTGTCAACAATTTTAAACAACATATATATATTTGTGCTTGCAAGATGGCTCTGGGTTGAGCTTAAACAAGCAAAAGGAAAGAATGATTCCTTCCTCCCATATTTGGGTTTACAGGGTGCAATCTAAAAAATAAACACTTGACACATATCCTTACTCCCTGACTACTTACAAAGCGGGAGAGAACTTGTGGCTCAATAGGTTAAAGCATCTGCTTAGCATGCAGACTGCCCAGGTTCGAATCCCGGAAGGGTGAGTTCTGACTGAAGAGAGTTAAGAAACTCGAAATAGCTATATCAGAAATCCCTTATTTCTTTGTCAACAATTTTAAACAACATATATATATATTTGTGCTTGCAAGATGGCTCTGGGTTGAGCTGAAACAAGCAAAAGGAAAGAATGATTCCTTCCTCCCATATTTGGGTTTACAGGGTGCAATCTAAAAAATAAACACTTGACACATATCCTTACTCCCTGACTACTGACAAAGCGGGAGAGAACCTGTGGCTCAATAGGTTAAAGCATCTGCTTAGCATGCAGACTGCCCAGGTTCGAATCCCGGAAGGGTGAGTTCTGACTGAAGAGAGTTAAGAAACTCGAAATAGCTATATCAGAAATCCCTTATTTCTTTGTCAACAATTTTAAACAACATATATATATTTGTGCTTGCAAGATGGCTCTGGGTTGAGCTGAAACAAGCAAAAGGAAAGAATGATTCCTTCCTTCCATATTTGGGTTTACAGGGTGCAATCTAAAAAATAAACACTTGACACATATCCTTACTCCCTGACTACTGACAAAGCGGGAGAGAACTTGTGGCTCAATAGGTTAAAGCATCTGCTTAGCATGCAGACTGCCCAGGTTCGAATCCCGGAAGGGTGAGTTCTGACTGAAGAGAGTTAAGAAACTCGAAATAGCTATATCAGAAATCCCTTATTTCTTTGTCAACAATTTTAAACAACATATATATATATTTGTGCTTGCAAGATGGCTCTGGGTTGAGCTGAAACAAGCAAAAGGAAAGAATGATTCCTTCCTCCCATATTTGGGTTTACAGGGTGCAATCTAAAAAATAAACACTTGACACATATCCTTACTCCCTGACTACTGACAAAGCGGGAGAGAACCTGTGGCTCAATAGGTTAAAGCATCTGCTTAGCATGCAGACTGCCCAGGTTCGAATCCCGGAAGGGTGAGTTCTGACTGAAGAGAGTTAAGAAACTCGAAATAGCTATATCAGAAATCCCTTATTTCTTTGTCAACAATTTTAAACAACATATATATATTTGTGCTTGCAAGATGGCTCTGGGTTGAGCTGAAACAAGCAAAAGGAAAGAATGATTCCTTCCTTCCATATTTGGGTTTACAGGGTGCAATCTAAAAAATAAACACTTGACACATATCCTTACTCCCTGACTACTGACAAAGCGGGAGAGAACTTGTGGCTCAATAGGTTAAAGCATCTGCTTAGCATGCAGACTGCCCAGGTTCGAATCCCGGAAGGGTGAGTTCTGACTGAAGAGAGTTAAGAAACTCGAAATAGCTATATCAGAAATCCCTTATTTCTTTGTCAACAATTTTAAACAACATATATATATATTTGTGCTTGCAAGATGGCTCTGGGTTGAGCTGAAACAAGCAAAAGGAAAGAATGATTCCTTCCTCCCATATTTGGGTTTACAGGGTGCAATCTAAAAAATAAACACTTGACACATATCCTTACTCCCTGACTACTGACAAAGCGGGAGAGAACCTGTGGCTCAATAGGTTAAAGCATCTGCTTAGCATGCAGACTGCCCAGGTTCGAATCCCGGAAGGGTGAGTTCTGACTGAAGAGAGTTAAGAAACTCGAAATAGCTATATCAGAAATCCCTTATTTCTTTGTCAACAATTTTAAACAACATATATATATTTGTGCTTGCAAGATGGCTCTGGGTTGAGCTGAAACAAGCAAAAGGAAAGAATGATTCCTTCCTTCCATATTTGGGTTTACAGGGTGCAATCTAAAAAATAAACACTTGACACATATCCTTACTCCCTGACTACTGACAAAGCGGGAGAGAACTTGTGGCTCAATAGGTTAAAGCATCTGCTTAGCATGCAGACTGCCCAGGTTCGAATCCCGGAAGGGTGAGTTCTGACTGAAGAGAGTTAAGAAACTCGAAATAGCTATATCAGAAATCCCTTATTTCTTTGTCAACAATTTTAAACAACATATATATATATATATATATATATATATATATATATATATATATATACAAGGAAATTTTTAAAAGTAATAGAATACTGGGAAGAAGGGAAAAAAGAGAAAATATGGAGTAAAGAGGGAAAAAGAAAGAAAAAGGCACCAACTTCCAACTCTCTTTAGCACAGTAGAAGATAACAATATTACAGTCTCAACTTTTTACTTTTACACAACAGTATATATTAGCCATTTCTATAGCAACAAACCTATGTAATCAGCAAACACAAAATCAAAGTTTCATTTTTTTTCCATTGCAAGCACAAAATCCGGAAGTAATGTTCACATATATTCTCTTCTATTGAGACAATTCTATTGGAATTCTATTGGGAGTTGCCCAGAGATTGTTATAAGGTGGGTGGCTATATACATGGTTTAAACAAACAAACAAACAAACAAAGAAACAAACAAGCAAAGTATAATATACATTATATTTAATAATACAACACGAGTCATTGTGATGAAATGGTTAAAATTTTACAGTAGGCTCAGGAAGTTCAGATTTAGTTCTAATCCAAATTGCTCCCAGGTTTATTGTTGTGAAAAAATGAAGGTTAGGCATGCTATTTTGAGCTTTAAGAAAATAGGGGGAAAGTCAAATAAATATGTCATGTGTCTGACTAATGAAACATTTCAAAGAACTTTCAGGCATTTTTTTTTAACCTAAAAAGCCTTTATTAGCGTAAAGGAGTGTCAGCATGGCATGGAGAATGCCAAGATCTGAATTTCCCTTCCTTTGCACATAACATTCCAGGCATTTCCCCTCCCCTGTTTTGGGGTCATGATTCACATCTTCCAATTAACCTGGAGGGCAAAGATTCACTTCTGTTCCCTTCCACGTGCTTTTCTCTCCTCTCTCATTCTCATCTGAATTAACTCTAAAAGTACCAGACAGTTCTGCATATTTTGTCAAAGCAAGAATATTCAATATTAGCAGCGTTGACAAAATACCTATGTTGAAAATATATTAGGAATTGGGCAACCAGATTTCAGCTGCAAATTGTAGACATCACTAGTGAGAGTACAGAGTTACAGAAAATGCATTATTTGGTGCCCTCTCGACTCCTGGTGACTGCAGTGGCAAGGTTTTTCAGAAGTGGTTTGTCATTGCTTTCTTTCTAGGGCTGAGAGTGTGTGACTGGGCCCAGATCACCCAGCTTGACTTTGTGTCTAAGGCAAAAGTAGATCTCAGGTCTTCATTTTCTAGCCTGCTGCCTTAATCATTACACCTAACTGATTCTCACAGCCTTAAATTAAAATCATTAGATTTTTAAAAATTGTGATACCACGAATCCCTAAAAGAGTATGTGAATGAATAAAACTTAGCTATCCACTAAATAATAACTGTTAGTTGACAATCTCAGAAGACTCCTGTGATCAGAGATGGCTCCCACTCGGCTTGGCTTGTGTACCCAAAGTTGTACTGCTATCAGAAATTGCTGCCATACTTCCGACGTTGGTAAAACGAAGACCCAGTTTGTTGGGGGCAATATGTTGACTCTGCAAACCACTTAGACAGGGCTGTAAAGCAGATATCCCCAACCCCCAGTCTGTAGACCAGCACTGGTCCGCAGGCCAGAAACCGCTCTGTGCAAACAAACAAAGCCCCATCTGCAGGACGCAGGCAGCACGCAAAACCATGCCCCCTCTGGTCCGTGAAAACACCTCTTTCCAAGGAATTGGTCCCTGGTGCCCTAAGGTTGGGGACCTCTGCTGTAAAGCACTATGAAGCAGTGTATAAGTCTAAGTGCTACTGCTATCTTCGGTGTAGTAGGTATAGATATATATCAAGTGGCCCAAAGCACAGATAATGGATGTGCAATAGAAGGGAGCAGAGAGCAGAGTGTGGGTGAGTGCTCCTGATGTACTTGCTTAGTGCAACCTTCTTAACTCTTTGTTAAACTATTTCTGACCATGGATAAAGCACTTTTACATCTGAGAGGTAACACATACAGGGGTGAAGCATCAGAGAACGCTCCCAGTGCTCCAGCTTTGCATTCTCCTTATATAGGAGAACATCATCAGACTTGCAAGTGATGATGAAATTCAGTTTTGACTTCTTGACCATAAGCATCCAGAAGTAGCCAAGAAACAAAGAATATAGATGGCATTATTTACTTCTGGAATCACACCTGCCCTTAAGAATTACAGTTCAGCAATGGGCTCTACCACCACGAAAACGAGCATCATTTGGGTTGAAATGAAGGTCACATCAGGAGAACTGGGCAGAAAAACTTTACTGAAACATGTTCATGATTAGGGACAAGGGAGGAATAGCTCTCAGACTTGTAGCAAAAATAATGTGTATGTGCTGTCTTTCTTTGCTGTAGGGCATCTGTTAATGGCAGCGGTGATGGAATATAGTCCAGATTCCCAGGATGGAGAGATTGCATTCCAGAGGAACAACAGACAGTGAAGTTTAGATAGTTTAGGAGAAAGAGGACAAAAGACGGCTGCCCCCTAGAAGTTCTCAGAGAAGATCTTCAATGATGCAGGTAATTTGCTTTAGTTTAGCAAGATTTCTGTCCATAGGTGAGGAACAATAAAGGAAAATGCTTTGAAGTAACTCAGCATATCATTCTTGGTTTTTGGAGTCTGACAGAGTGGAGAAGAGGATAATGGCAAAAAATGAAATATGCTCCAGCTAATAATATTCTTTTAACCTATAAATCAGACCAAGTATTTATGAAAACCAAAAGTTCATCTGACTGTGTTTCTTCAATGTTGTTGCCCTTTTCAACAGTTATGTTTTTCAAAATGTTATGAAGATCCCTAGTCAAAACAGGTAACAATAATCTAGCTCTTCTTGGTTGATCTTGAAAAACTTAAAGAGGGTCAGATTTGGTTAGTAGTTGGATGGGGGTTCGCAAGAAAATCCCAGAATGAATCTATATGGCAATTGTTGTGTCCTGAGCCTGCAAAAGCAGGCTCAGGATGTTGCTTTGGTCCCGGGCATACCAAGGCTGCCCGGAACCAGACTGGTCGGTGCCAGCCTTGAGCACAAGCGCAAGGCAAGAATGAGTTAGTTACATTGTTTGCCGTTGTCCGGGTCCATTCGCCTTTAAAAGAAGCCTGTTTACTTTTGTTCATTGTTGGTTGAAGATAGCGAGGAATGAATAAAGAACTCTTCAAGGTTGCCATGTGTCTTCATCATTGCACTCGAACCCAGAACTTAACAGCAATAAAGTTTGAAAAGACAACAAACTAAATATTTAACCAGGATTCTACAGTTTTACATTTTCTTTCTGTCTCTAATTATATTTATGGGACTTGAAGGACTGGTTTGTTTCACAATTAAAATATAATGACTTGAGCTGTACTTTTCCAGAAATATTTTTCTCTTGACAAAATAACATCATGATTTTTAGATAAACTAAACATAAAGCACTATCATCTGAGATTCCTTACATGAATGATAGCATGGTGAAGAATGATTAAAGTTTGTATCCAGCAGTGACTTGGAATTTGAACTGACAGCATAAGACAGCTATTTAGACAGAACAAGCAACACCCAAACAGGCCTGAACAAAATTTGCTGAAGATATGTAATGCTGTTGATAACACTGCAGTGCAAGAGTTTTGTTTATTTTTTTTAACATTATACAAATAATGAGATTGTTTTAAAATGCAATTTCTTTCTGCAGATTA
The DNA here is from genome assembly GCA_034064705.1 of Bothrops alternatus. NCBI lineage: Eukaryota > Metazoa > Chordata > Lepidosauria > Squamata > Viperidae > Bothrops > Bothrops alternatus. The sequence continues at coordinate 608,378 of JARGCV010000352.1, read as the reverse complement.
AGGAACTATCTTGAACAAACAGTGCATATGCCCAACAAGGTATTTAAATGCACAGTGCTCATCACTGCTAGCAACTGATTCCCTGTGTGTATTTATTTGTCCCTTGAAAATGTTTCAGTTGATTACCTCTGTGAATATATTCATCAGCAAGAATTCTTGTGCTGCCATGCGACTATCCACAAAGACTGCTTATTTGGGATGAGAACATCTCCCCAGATAAGCATGAAGGTCAGAAGCCAACTTATGCATCATTCCCATCCTTCATCTTTAACTCACTCTGTTAAGCTTTTCATAGCAAGCAGGCTACTGTCAGAGAAAGGCAAATTGTTATTTTCTTTATGGGAAATGACAGACAGAAAGGGGGGGGGAGGGATGGGATAAGAGAAAATTATTAGAGAAAGCTGTCCCCCCTTTTAGCTTCAGGTATCTGCTGCTCAACGTTTTCTTTTGGATTAGATGCCAAGCCAATTAACTAATGCAATTACTCAGTTTGGCTTTCTGAGACTAATGGAAACATCACACAACCCAGAGAACTTTAATGATCTGATTGTTGATTTATATGAAAAGGGACTGAGTTCCCAATTATTTGCCTAGTTCATCTATGGGTTCATCCAATCATGGTTCCATATTATATGCTTTATTGGGCATTTGTAAATCGTATGTCATAGCAATGTTCTGGTATTGTTAATAGTAGATTTGTTAAAATGTAGTGGGTTGCATCTGGGTGAATTACCGTAAGTTATGGTTTAATACAGGACGGACTATTTTGAGCTAAGAAAAGCATTGATATCTTTCTGGGCAGTTAGGGCCTGCTTTGCGTTATTTTTCAAAATAATAAAGGTGGGATCAAAATAATAAAATAAAATAAAATAAAATAAAACAGAACAGAACAAAAAAATAGGAACTGTTCAAATGGGAATGTTGTAGAGTTGGGAAGTGTGGGAGACATTTTGGTTCCAAAGTCTTCCCAATTCTTTATCATGATCCTAATCCTGGACTAGAATGGATTGAGCAACAGAAACATGGCCAACATTTGCTTTTATTTTAAATGGAAATGGAGCAAATACTGCTAAGTTCTCATTTCTTTTGCTGGCAAGATCTGGGCTTGTCAGAGCCTTGCAACACTGCAGCATTCCACTTATGGTTGCATGACATGAGTAACAGCCTGTCATTTATTTAGCCCCCTTTGTCTTTTAGAGTTGAAAAAGAAAATATGGGAGGATGAAAAGGGAGTAGAGATTGGAAGGCGGCTAAATAAATATTATCCCAGCAAACTTCCTTAGCGGTTGCTAAGCATATTTGGTTGTGTGCAAAGAAATGTCCTCATAACTAGAAGAGCCTACACGTCAGACTTTATCTGTCTGCTGATGTTCTTGTTGCTCAGGATAAAATCTGATATGGCTATTCTTATGCTATCTTTCTGTTCCTAATATATGAAAGAAGGGTTTAAAATTAAATACAAAACAAATTCTAAAAAATTCTTCTACCTCCTACAGTTATATAATAACAGAACAAAGAGAAGATTTAAACCATCTGTCACCAAGGTTAGCTGTCATAACCCTTTTTAATTCCATTTTAATCCTGTTAGCATAAAGTTTCACATTTGGAGCTCTCATGCTCTTTTTATGTTTTCCCCAAGAGATCAGATGAAACTACCTGAAAGAAACAATTAAAGATTTAAAAAGGGTTTAAAAATAGGGTTGTATTCTGAGAGTGGGTGGATAGAAAAATAGCATGGATCAGAAGAAAGAAAAATAGACATATATTGTTTATAAAAAGTACCTCTTTGGTACTTTTGGAGAAAATTCTGTAAGAGAGATTTTAAAGTTCACTTTATCTACTCAAACAGGACCTAAGAGTAATTCATTCTCGAAACTCTTTATGATGGGTTTGAAGAGCTAGGTCAAGCATAAGTGGATATGTTCAGCTTTCTATGGGCAAGATCCTGATCTAGAGGAAACAACACATATTTATAATCACTCAACAAGGAAATATAAATTTAAAGATATGTTTGTATTTTTAAACTTAATTTATTAGAGATAAAATTGGAAGGTCTTTTGGAATTTTCTTTAAAAAAATATTTAAAGTGCTGATGGCACATTTCCCTATCTTTTTTTTAAAAATTATTTTATTAAAACCATCAACATTAAACATAAGTTCATATTAAAAAGCAATCATCATATACCCTGCAATACAACTCTATCTTATAACCTGACTACATGTAAATGAATTCAGCAATAAATTTTGCAATTGGTGTAGATGGCAAAAGAAAATAGTGAGTTGCATGGATTGCATGGATCTCACATCTTAATTTCAGCATGGAGTGGGAGCCATTACGAACTGAAGTAAATAAAGGGGAAATTATTTCACAGATCAACAGAAGCCAGACATCTGTTCCAATGGTGGGATTCGGCCAGTTTGCACCACTTCGGCAGAACCGGTAGCTAATTTTTTGTTGCCCAGGCCCAGAATGAATTTCTGGATGTGGCATCCACACAGAGAACCAGTTGTTCACATATTTGAATCCCACCACTGATCTGTGCATCTAATTACATATATTGCCTGCAGTGGTAGTACCTTTAAACCATTTATTATTTGCGATATAACTATACAGTGCAATGAACAAGAAAAGAACAAACTAACCTAGGAGGCAATGTTCAAAACACCCAGTTCATAAAGCATACAGTATTTATTTATTTATTTATTTGACTTATATGCCACCATTCTCCCAAGACTCAGGGCGGCTCACAGCAAAAATACAAGTACAAAAATATAGTATAAATCAATTAAAATATTAATTAACAATGTAAAAACTATAAAACTATTTCCACTCATACAACACACAGTCACAATCAGAGGCCCCGGGGCAGCGTGCAACTCACACGCCCCAAACCTGCCTGCATAAATGTGTTTTTAAGAGTTTTTGAAAAGCTAAGAGGGAGGGAGCAGTACGAACCTCTGAGGGAAGTTGGTTCCAGAGGGCTGGGGCAGCAACAGAGAAGGCCCTAACCCTAGGCCCCGCCAGATGACATTGTCTAACAGACGGGACCCGTAGGAGGCCAACCCTATGCGCCCTAACCGGTCACTGGGATTCATGGGGCAGAAGACGGTCCCGCAAGTATCCTGGCCCGTTGCCATAAAGGGCTTTATAGGTCATATATTTAACCTTGTTGTAATTATCTGTAATAAGAATTGCAATAGGGACTAAAACGACTTCAGATACACAGCAAATAACAAACTTTGATAGCCGATTCTTAAATTTAAAAAAATTATCTAAATCCCAAATTTCAGCAGAAGAACTGTATGCATCAATAGAAATAATGAAGGGCTACAAATTGAAATTGTTATTGTGTGTGGAAACATATTTTCCTATTCTGTGCCATACTTACTCTGATCCTCTATCACACTAAGAAAAAGTACATCAATATCCTTTTCCAATATCTTTCTGATTTACAGTAGCATTTTGTGGATTGTTTTGCATTGTAAAATTATATTAGTAAAACATTAAACTTGTTATTTATTTATTTAGTGAGGCTTATGTGTTACTTTGAGTGATTTATTCTTTTCTGTGGCAAAAAGTTAAACTATAACAGCAATATAAAATAAAAAATAATACAAAATAATAACAAAAAAACTAAAGGCCATAAAGAACAACTTTTCCTAGATCGTGTCCAACACTTAACATTAAACTTGGATCTAGAATATGGTTGTCATTTAAGATTAAATCTTTCTACATTTGTATTATTAAATACAAATATTTCTTGTATTTCTTGTTTATACAGTATATATCAGGATGAGAAACATTTTTGCCTCCAGAGGCAAGGACTCAGACAAATGAAAGATGACAAACACATATTGCAGCATCCTGATGTAACAACCTCTTTTATACAGTATATGTCTTGTGATATTACATACATACCCCAAAAGGCTAATGATGTGACTTTTGATGTTCTAGTGAAAGCACAGGAATTCTGGAAATATCATTGTGATCAGGTTCAATTTTACATAGCCCTAGTAGTGAAATGTGACCATTTTAATTAATCAAAATCTGGAAAGTTATAAACTGTTCACCTTACCTTATAACCATTTTTGCCTTTTGTGCATAAAATATGAATGCCACTCTCATATGATAAACTCTTAGGTAGATTGTATTATATAAATTAGTTCTACTGAAAAGTATGATAGTATCATATAAAATGATCTCTTTTTATCTATGTTAAAATGTACAATGTGATTTAATTCTACCAATTCAAATCCATGCATCACATCTAATGAGAAATAAATTTACTCAATTAAATGGGATTTAAAAAATCTGTAGCAGTAAAATAGCAATTTATATTCTATTAAATAAGATTTCTGCCAATTTCAAGAACAATACTAATATATGGGGGAGAGAAAAAATGCTTCATAAGGCAACACATTCAAAAGTTTATCAAAAATATGCAAAATGTTGGTGTCAACTTCTGAAACAAACCTGGCAGAAATCATTCTATTTCGTTGGGGGAAGGGGGGGATGAGGCTGGATGTATTGCCCAACATAACCCAGAGCGATCCCATGGGAACCAAGGTCATCTCCACAGGTGTCAGAGGAAGAAGGGGTGGAGTAACAAGGGGTCTGCCAATTGCCCTAATTGGACAGTATGATCTGTGACATTTGGGAGGAAGGGAATTGTTACATTTAATTACACTGAGTCTGTGAGAATTATTTAGAGTTGGTTTCATTTTTAAACATGCCAATATAATGTACCCAATAAACATGTTCTTTGAGGAAATGTCAAGCTTTGGAGTTCTGATTTGTTTGGGATCATTAGTTGGAATCCTGACATTAAACCAACTCTCACTTTTTCTATTGCTCTGAAATAAGAAGACTATTAAAGAGCAACTCTTTGGGGTCCTGAGCCCCGGCTGCCTACCCAATCTTTTCAGGAGGATGGTAAAGATTCAGGGAAGATTTTGAGATGGAGGAATAAAGGAGAAGTGGCTGCTAACCCCAGCCAATGGAACATGGATTACTGCCCAAACCATGGACAGAGTTCCACTGGGGGGGGCAAGCAGAAAGTCTGCACAGAGAGGATCTCTACCGAATAGAGGGAGATACTGGGCTCAAAAGGACACTAAAAGCCGCCGAGACTTCCCCCCCAGGGCTCTCTGTCCCTCATGCCAAAATGGAGAGAAAGAGGATGGCACAGTGGGATGAATCAGGGGAATGGAGATACTTGACAGCCATCCACGGGCACTTGGTCAAGAGACCGAGGGAGAAATTCGACCACCTGGGAGTGAATCCAGTTGGTAGATTTGAGACCCTGGTGGGGGCCACATTAAAACAACCCAACCATTCCCAGCTTGTTGAAGCCTGAGCCCAGTTACCATGGCCTGAGTGGCTTGCCTACCTCTCTGACCTGTGGCAGCATCAAGTCTGGGACCCAGGCAAAGTCCCCTGTGACAGTAGTGAGCTGTGAGTCCAGCTGGGCAGCCAAGGGGCTTCCATGGATGGGCCAGACTTCAACCATAGCCCTACTACCCAGCTACAGTTGGTGCCCAAGATACTGGGCACCTCCGCCTCCTTTCCCCACAAACCAACCACCGATGAGAGCTAGTTTTGATGGGACCCGGATAAACTTTCGTTCTTTCTGTACCAGGTATGGACTCATCTGGACCACTACACTTCTGCCTACCTGAATAATGGGGTGATGGGGAATGCAGTGGCAGCCAACCTGGAGGGGGAAGCTGCAGAGTGGGTGACAAGCCTCCACGATGAGGACGCGCTGGAACTGGGAAACATCAATGTTTTCTTGGAGGAGTTAAGAGCTAGATTTGAAGATGAATCCCAAGCCCAGCAGGCTGAGGTGTCAATACACAACCTGAAGCAGAGAGGCTGGCTGGCAAAGTAGTATGTTTGGGAATTCCAGAAGGTTGCAGGGAGGATAAGGCAATGGCCAGAATGACTGCTGATTCACCAGTTCAAAGAGGACTTGGACAACAATCTGTTCCAAGCATGCACCTACAGGGAAATTCCTGATCAAATCCATGAATGGTATCAAATGGCAGTGACACTGAACATCAAGCTAAAGAGGTATAAGAAGCCCAGGGCTCCCAAGTCGAAGCTGAAATGAGGCCAGGATAGGCGCTAGTTCGGTCGATGGCCAGCAGCAACCCTAGTGACTGGTTCTCCCACTGCTCCTGCTGACTCCCCTATCAAATGCTTCAGATGCAGCCTAGCACCCACTCCCCAGCCAAGAAGTAACCCAATCACTACAGGCAAGCCACAAAAGCCTCAGGGGAAGGGCCAGGAGAAATCAAACTGGGCATGCCAGAGCCAAGCCATCAAGGTCTCATCCCCCCTAAATGGAGGGGAGGGAATTCCAGCTGAGGGAGACCAGCTACCTGCTCCCTATGTCAGCGATGGTGAAGATGAAAATGAACCCTGATAAAGTTAAAGCTGTCCTGGAATGGCAACCCCCTTGAACTCGTAAACAATTACAAAGCTTTCTGGGATTTGCAAACTTCTACTGGCAGTTCATCTCCTCCTTTGCCAAAATAGCCCTGCCAGTTACAGAACTACTAAAAACTGGAAAAGGAAGGGTTAAACCGCATCCACGTCAACCTCTAGAATGAAGTGTAGAGTGCTAGGTGGCTTTTGAAAAACTCAAATGGCTGTTCATGGAAGAACCAGTCCTCAAACACCCTAATCCTGAAGAGCCATTCATAATTCAAGTGGATGCTAGTGATATAGCTGTGAGCACAGTTCTCCTCCAGAAAAATAGAAAGGGAACCTGTAACCATGCGCATACGCCTCCAGGAAACTCACCGACCCTGAGAGGTCATGGGCTGTATGGGAAAAAGAGGCTTTTGCCATTTGTTGGGCATTACTAACCTGGCACCACTTTCTAGAGGGGAGTAAAGTATTATTTGAAGTATAGACTGCTCATAAAAATCTGGAGGCACTTAGAACCCCTCAGAAACTATCGCCTAAGCAAGTCAGATGGGCACAGTATTTTAACAGCTTTAACTTCACCCTAAAGTACATCCCTGGGGGAAAAAACTTTCTAATTGACGCATTTCCAGGATACCACAATACAAGAGCAGTCATGAGGAAATAGTCAATGCTATCGTCCCCCTTCCTCAAAAAGCCTCTCAAGTTATTACTAAGTAACAAGCTCGAAGAGAGCCAGCAGAGTCAAGCAGCAATCTGACCCAAAAACTCAGAAATTAATTGCAATCCGACCCATGGTTTAATAACAACAGACAGCTACTGACTTCTAGAGATGGGTTGGCACGGAAGGGTTCCAAACTGCACCTTCCTAACACTTTCCGAGTCCAGATCCTACAAAGAAGCCATGGTGCTAAACAAACTGGCCACTTTGGATTCCTAAAGACCTTGCATATGGTGAGGAGGTAGTTCTGGTGGCCAGGAATGAAAATAAATATTGAAAACTATGTAAAGAGCCGTGCAATATGTACAACTATAAAAAAGGCCAGGGAACGATTAATGGAAGATATGTATTAAATTGACTAAGAATGTACTTTTTGAATTGATGGGTTTATCAATATGAAAATTATTATTTTAATAAGATGATTTGTTTGTTTGATGTCCAATGGATTGAAATGATTTAAGGTTTGATATTATCTTTTAAGCTTAAAAAGTAAGAGAAAAAGGGGTGATTAATGGAATATATATATTAAATTGATTAAGAATGTGGTTTTTTTTAGAATGATAGGTTTATTTGTAAGAAAATTATTATGTAATGTTGAGTTAAACTAATAAGATGATCTGTTTGTTTGATAACATGGATGTGATTAGTTATGAAAATTAATTGGATGAAATTTGAATTCTTTCAAATGGATTTAAATGATTTAAGGTTGGACTTTATTTTGTCACTTTAAAGAGATTGATTAATTGATGGATTAGATACGTATAGGATAGATTAATATTTTATTTTAAATAAGGGATATTAGTGGAAGAAGAAATAAATAAATAAATAAATAAGAAATAAATAAAATTAAGGAATTAGAATATATTTGGAAGGGATACCCGACTGATAAGGTTTGTACTTAAAGTTATTTTGATTATGGTAGTGTAAATTTATAAAGCTTTAAAAACAGGTTTAGGTTGAATAAATTTAAGCTAGAATTGGGTTATTTTAAATAAAATATGTTACTTAAGGGAAAAAGAGAGGGGATATTTGATGTATTGATTGAATTGTGTATATATGTTTTGTTTGCGGATGTTTGACCATCCTAACACTATGGTGTATCTTGAGTACTTTGTTTTAAAAATCAAAAAACCAATAAAACTTGTCTTTAAAAAAAAAGGTCAGGGAAACCTGGGCTATTGCAACAAGTTGCTGAGCCATCCCGACCCTGGGAAGAAATAGGAA